>JAQFYE010000308.1:0-41113 GCA_034694305.1 Protaphorura glebata | reverse complement strand
AATATGTCTTAGTTAGGACGCGTCTTAAATTTGGATTTAAGACGTCTTAGGAGTTATTACACTTTTGAGAATACTGCAGGTCGCAAGTGAAATCAATTATGTGCCACCCCGTAAGGAATTCCCCTATGCTTACTTACCACTACCACTTACCATCGTGGATTTCTTGAGTGCGTTTTAGACTCTGTTTGGTTTTCCTTGAACCCAGAGCAGAGCACAAGACCCTCTTTGGCTCACAACCACACAGTTCAAAGTTTTTTTCTCCGGTGGTTCACATTCATATTTGTGTTACTGGCTATAATTATAATTCTAATTAGAAATATAAATAGTCCCTCTGTGTATTTATAAAGAGCACTGATAAGACGTAATCAGCAAAAGTTTGGAGTTTGTCGTCTCTCATCCTTCCTTGCGTGGACAAGCCTTCCATTCAAACGAAACGCAATTACAAATCACATTCCCAATTACAATTCGTCAGTTGCTGCATTCACTGATTCACTCCAGTTCTCCAGTTTTATTCGTCATGGGAAACGTCCGCTCTTAAACTGCCGACTGGTCTGCGGTTTACGGTTTTAGACCATGCTGGAATTCATCGATCGGACCGCTTGCCGTTTTTTTCTCTGCTGACTTTGTACACGTAAGTTTAGATTATATCGAAATATAATTAAAATCAAGTATGCTTAAAATTAAATTAATTAGCTTTTAGTTAGTTTTTACGATAGTGTCTGTGCCGCTACTGGAAAATAATATAGGAATACTCTACTATCAGCTATTGCCTTGTCATTGACTGGGTAATACTATTTTCCAAGAGAATATAATTCTTTACTGTAAAATTGAAATAAGAAATCTTACGAGACTGGAAACAGTGGATAACTGATAATTAATCGAAAATTGAAATAACAAGAATTTCCATCATCAGTCGTTGCTGCACAAACAGGGTGACCAAGTTCCAGGCAGCATTTTTATTAAATTACCTTACGACAATGACAAGCTGTATACATAATTACATTCATCAAAAAATCCTTCGTAAATATTCCCATTATGTTTGCTATTTTCAAAATTAATATTTTACACCCCTCTATTGACATAACATCTCTTGAGAAATTCTGTTCTAGGAACAAGAAAAACAAGAAACAATTTTCACCTTGAAAGTATAGGATTCCGGACACCGACTGCGTACTAATTCTTGCTGGAAAAGATCAATTGTTCAATGATGAATATATATCCTTGCTCTCCAAGCTGCTTGCAGCAGTGATAGAAAAAACTGGCCAACTGTCATTCAGTGTAATGAACGGTTGCTGAGAACACTAACAAATAAATTGAATAAATTCAGGATTAGAATTGAGAGTTCCGTGTACTAACAAAATTATTTAATGATGTCTTTCATGTTTTGAATTTCAGAAATGAAGTCAACAATGCCCGATGTTGAAACGAAACCAGTGGATCTCTTTGGTTAATTGTTTAAAGCCGAAGGATTAGGATTCTATCTAATGAATTATGTTGCGAAGCTGATATAAAAGGTAAGCTTTCCTTAAAACCGTATTACGAAAGACTGAAATTAAATTTATGTCTAAGGATCCCCAGTAGTCAAAATATTTTGGTTATGCATGCATTACATAAGACAAACATTTAGATATTTTAGTAGACAATGGGTTGACTTTCGGTTAGGCGTAGGAAGGAAGATACCCCTAGTGGTACCGAGAAACATTCAGATTTCAGAGGAACCACCACACCGTCTCGTCTAGGGATAGAACCGAATCGTACCCTTCCCCAAAGGAATATTTAAAGCAATTGAATGGTTATAATCTAAAATTATAGGCGGCAGCGGCAATATATGTAAGCTTGAATAAAACCATTGACCGGGTGGAGAAATCTTAATTAGTTGTTTTAAGTAATGAACCTTCTGTTTACAGTATATTTGAAATGTGCTTGTGCTGCTCGCACTTCAGTCTGAAGTTTGTTTTGAAAATAGAAACGGTTGAACTGAAGTATTCATCGGGATTTGTTTTATTTTGACATGTAACAAAACCGATTTGTTTTGAATTTTAGAAAACTTTTCTGTCAACTGTTCATTGTTCACAAGAGAAACAAATTCAGGACTTCCGCATTAGTCCGCCATTTTTATTTTCTAGTAATTTTCCATGAAGTATGCTCACAGTTTACTCGTACCATTGTTCAGGAGACTCTACCGAGGGAAATATACCAGTTTTTTCGGTCCAATTTTAGTTACTGAATTTGAAATATTAAAAATACTTTACTCAGGATTGTGAGCCATACGTATCCACCTTCCCAGAATGTGAGACAACTTTCTAAAGTGTTTTATTTCATGTATTTGTGCAAGAATAAACCAACTACGTTCCTAGAAACAAGTCTGGATGCATCTAACTCTTTGGCTTTTAGTGCATTTGAATGATTTCCGACCATTTTCGGAGACGTCAACTTTGTCAGGTAATTTAGTTTGCCCAAGGCCGTGTGTCCACCTATTATCGTTTAACTACCCTTTCTTCCTAATGACCCTAACAGCAGTTACTCAAAAGTCCAGGGTCTGCACCCAGTACCACACGTGCACAGGACTTGTACGTACAGGGTAGGTCAGAAGTATAGTCTTTTTGGTGATCGATCCTGATAGTATTGGCGATCAATTTATTGCTTTTCGAGCTCAACCGATATTTTCTAAATAATACTCATTTGCATGAGTCCTTCGCATTACGCCATCTAGAATCTCTGGAGTTTTTTGGTTGAGAAATTCAGTGCTGTATCTTGAGACAGCTTCAATTGTTCCAAAACCTATCCTTTCTTTACATTTAGTTATATTGGAAGGTTTAACCTGACCACATCTGGCTACATTAGTTTTTGAAATGCTGAAGATCAGCTCTCTAATTATAACCGGTTTAATCCATTTACGAAATTTTGGACAAACTGGCTAACATTTCACATTGGTAATGGTAACGCCAACGCCGTGCGTCATATAGAGATTTCTGTTGTTGACGAGGTAGCTATGTCAAGATTTCAGTCTTTGCGTATTTTGACGCTAGGAATGGTTAACCTTGTCGAAATGTAACAACTTTGGCCTACCCGGTAAAGAAATCGTTATTTTTAATGGTGCATAATAGAATTGTAAATTTAGTTTGGTTGAACAGACGGTGACAGGTTTCGTTTAAAGGTTTCCTTATTACCTGACAGGTAATGGAAACCAGTTCAACGAACGTGAACATACTTTTACCCTTTTATGTTTAACTAATTCCATCCAATGTCCAATGTGGAAATTGAAATTCAATCGAAAATTGTATTATTTCGTAACCATTTTTATCTATTCTCTCACGAGCATGTGGCAAACGGTTTGGTGCGGATAATACCGAATTTTTATTCAAGCTGTCAGGCATTGTTTTGACTTGGAAGGTTTAAGTTTGAAATGAACAATTCGGTGTATGAATTTAAACAATGGATAGTTAAAATTCTCTAGTCAGCACTCGTTTCCTATTACTAGTTTACGGTGGAACCCGGAATCCATATATCGTGCTAGCTCGTATCCTTGTTCATGATCCCTATAATTCGACAATTTGGCAATTTTAGTAGATAGAATTGATTTGCTTTTAGTATAGGAGAGAACTGAGATTTGTTGATAATTTATGAGGGCGGAAATGGATTTTGGCCTCTACTTTTAATTTTCTTTTAGCACTTGAGATTTGAGCTATTCAATTGTGGTACCTATCGGAAGTAATAATTGGTTTAACCTCTTCATTTTATATTCCCATGAGCTTTAAATTAGTTAGGTGTTGCGCAAGATGATTCTGATAAGACGAAACCAATTAGATTTCGTGAATTATTTACTACATAAATTCTAATATTTCCAATGAAACGGATCCAGAAATCCAGAATGTATGAATAAGAATACGTATGGACTGGTTGGATGTTGTTGGTTTTCTTTGCGTTAAAAGAGAAAACCTTAACCAGTATGGTGCAGGGTAAGGTGTCCTAATACGCCCTGACGGCCTAATACATCCTACCGCCATATCCGGGCGTGCTGACACATTACCGTAAATGTTACGCCAGAAGCCAGAGCGTTAATTCCAAATTATCCAAGAATTACCGAGAACTATGTCTATGTGTATTGGTGAATATGTATTTATGTATTTAAAATTTATTTTAATGTGTAAATCTGCCCGAGGAATAGAAACACTCAAGATTAACTAGGCGGTAGCGGCAACAAGTACCAAGTACCATCATTCTGTAATGTATCAACAGACGTTATACCTTCTTTTTACAGTTTTAAAAGTGAATTCAGTATTTTTTATGTACATTCATATTCTATTCGCAAAGACCAGTCTTAAACATACTATGTACCTACATTTATTCGCAAGCTGTCCACGCTGCCGGTGAGCGTTGGGATACCGGTATTCAATTGTAATATTTGCATTGTACAATTGTATTTGTATTTCAGTGACTATACATACAGAATATTGCAGATTAGTTGAGGATTGTTTGTTTGCTTGAATTGAAGTGAGTTTGTACCTTTTTCACTAATACTCTCATGTCGGTCTCAAAGTCTGGCATCGTCGTCAACGTCAATACAATTCGAACAGGTGATCATTATCATTATCATTGAGTCAACGACAATCGGCATTAATGCATTGCCTCTCCTCAGAAGTAATAAAAGGATTTTAAGTGATTATGTTTAGTATCGAGCAAAGGCTAAAGTACCGACTACAGTCTGGAGTCCAAAATAGGCGGAATATGGAAGAAATTGTCGTACCTATTTTGAGCCAAACTCTCACACCAATTGAAGACACTCTACTGTGAGTTTTGTTAATTCTTGTGTCGTGTTGTCAAATGGCTATTTTTTGAATTCACAAAGGAAAGGAGGTTAATATTGGGTTTCTCCGCGTTAACCCGCTGTATATCTCCCAACCCTAAGTGGGTGGATAATGCTAAGAGAGAGGAATCGTTTTAGGTTTAGTTTGCTGGCTTCGGCCCAAAATGCATTACACCAGTGGTAAGGTCCTTTGGAACCGCCGCAAAAGCTAAAAAATCTGGCTGAGGAAATAATAGATTAAATGGATGAAATGATTGTAACAAAATTGTTTGTAAACTAGACTTTGGTGGTTACGAATAAATTTGCTAGTTTATAGCTGAACGGGCCTAGATTAGTTTGAGTTGGAGTGCTGGAGCGGTTATTATTGTGGTTTACACTTCCTTCGTTTCAAATTTTTACCTATAAAATGCAGCAGAACAGGATCCATAGGGTAAATGGGGTTATTTAGAATTTAATGGTGATCAGTTGTTTCTTTTAGTGTTAAATCGGCATGCATGCCCTACATCTGGTCCTTCAGGTTAGAATAGAATTTAGAACGGATTAAATCTAAAATCTATGGATAGAAATCGGATTTAGTGTGACTGGTATGGCAGGAAACACGACCAGATTTTCAAGTACGCACAACACCTTTTCAATTCTACTCATTGACAAAAATTTTATTATTGGAGCTAATTGTTTGACTACCGAGGCTATTTATAGATTTAACTGCAGTCCTCAGTTATGGATGGAATAAGTCGGTCAATGTAGTCGTATTAAAAGATCTCCTGTTTAGTTTGCCATTTCAATGGAATGGCATTGGAATCTAGCAAGTCATTCAATTTTTTGGAATTTTCATTCTTGCGTGCGTGTTACGAGTTTTTGGTTTAATTTGATGTTGCTGAGCTGAGGCTACTGGGGAATTAATGCTCATAAGGAAAACACTTCCGACGTTGAACTCACATACATTCGGCCAAAACGTCAAGGATTTGCTAGCCAATGGTAACGATGTACAAGAATTCTGGACAAAGTTATATTAGTAGCTGTGCATTGGTAATTTTTTTCTATTTTAGCAACAAAATATGTCAGGAAATATATGGTTGGAAGCTTCTAGCCAACGTAATACATACGAACAAAATAACAAATCGGTCCCATGTGTGGTGAGAATACTTGATCCGGTTTTGCAACTCTAAGGGTTTGTTGTTGGAGCGGATCTGGGTTGTGCGTGAAAAGTGGTCCCCTTGTGACATGAGGTTTTTATTGTTGTCATTGTCACTGACTGAAGTTTGATAAATGAGTGATGAACAGTTAATTTTTTCATGACAGAAAAATCATAAAAGTGTGCGCCTGATCTACTCACATGGTGTTTATGTGTCAGACTGATTGATAGTGGTTGATATGATACTTCATCAAAAATTGAAATCCGTTTTTGTTTTTGGTATGTTGAGATGATCAGTGATCATTAAACGACTAGTGGTGGTCGTGATTTAAGTGCATGGACCATGGACTTGTTTTTCTTTGTGTTCATATGAAGAAGCAAACACACTTAAGGCTAATGAGTTGTCAGTTTTACGATACGAACTTAATGAAGTGGTTGAACAAGAGACAATTGGGTCGAACGAAGCAATTAAGTTTGACCTGAAAGCTGTACTGATTTTTGGGGTACGTTCGTAAGTTCGTAATGTCAAAATTCAGTTTAGGATCAATACAGGTACTTCGTGAAGGAATCTTTTTTGAAATTTTGATGGAGTATGTGATATTATTTAGAATTACGGATTGGAACACTGGGTTCGGATAGGCAGTCACAAATGTACCAGATGGTGTTACCATGTATTTGCTCGACATTTAGTTGAATAATTTAATAGCCAACAGATATCACTTTGACAAAATATTTACGAGAAAGTGATCTTGTACTTGTCAAATTAAATTATAAGACAGTTTTATTCCCCTTTTGAAAATAATTTTGGATTATGAATATCTGAATAATCGTTGTGTTTCTGTTTGTTTGGATATGTTGAAGACAACATGAAAATGGAATGTTTCGACCACTCATTATAGGTGTGATGGTGTGAATTGATTAGAGTTTCACTACAAGTGCAAAATATTTTTTTTTACAAGTTGGTAACATTTTCAATGAAACTACTAGTTCACGAAATTTGTTGGAGTATTTCAGGACATAGCAATTATATTAGCTATATTTCTGCGAACGCGTTGTTACCATGTAAAATGGGTTTTAGCATTCTTCTGTTGAGTAGTTGAGTTCCTGACGGAAATGAGCAGTTTCTGAAACAGTTAGTTAGCGATAATGATGACGACAAGTGGAAAGCATTTTCTGTTTTTCTTTACCGGCAAAGACTACTGAGGCGGAAAATAGTCAGTCAGTCATGAAACAGAACGTCCACAACTGTCGCACACGCATGTCGACTGTTAGTATGACTTTTTCGTGGTACAGGTGTAATTCCCTAAAAAAGGTAAAGCACAAACCAGTCGAGTCGGGATGAGAAAGTGATTACGTATATAGTTGAGGAATTAATGGAGACATGCTTTGTGCTTCCGAGATGCTTTTTTTTGCTCCAACTTGTTTCATGTTTTGTTTTCCTTTGACTTTTATTGCAGAAATCATTTCGAGAATAAACAAGAAAAATGAAATATTCACATATTATCATCAAGAAATTGAGTTGAGCTGAGGCTCATTGCTGTCACTCCAGTAAGCCAGCTACCATTGAAGGAGTTGGATTTTGTGAAGAAAATGGCTGTCAGTCGAGGATAATGTGATTTCCAGTCCAGACACGTCTATTTTTGAATTATAAACAACATCACCACCGACTCAGAATTTCTCCACTCCCTCAATTCAGCCCCACGTCCTGTCATTCTAAATTCTTATTGACTTGAGATTTAAAAACAGAAATCTACACACGGGCGAAAGTTCCAGTCTACTAAGGCAAGTCAAGCCAATAATTTAAAAAAGTACAAATACAGCATTATTTGGGTAGAAATGTCTAACGAGTACTGTGTAGTTTGTTCATTATTCATATCATACCGTAATACTCTTTATTATCAGTATCTACTCCATTATCAATTGTTTCAGCAATATAGGAGTAAAATTAAACACAAACTTATTTGTTCACGTATTCAAAATTAGTATTCATCAACCATGATTTTTTTTTGTTGCAGGCTCGAAAAACGGAATCCTTCGGTTTCTCCCCTCGGTCAATTTGTGTTTGATAAATCGACGTTTAAATCTAAATTAGAAGAAATTTCAAGTCATCTCTTTGATCTCGAATCTGGAAGTTGCTTATTGCACTCTGTTGTGTGTACTTTAGCCCAGTTTCAAGTAATCCAGTCTAGTTCTCCTCAAAATCAACACTTCATTCGTCACATCCATTCCGTTTCCTTGAATGATCTGATCTCAAGCTAATAAATAATGCTGGCAAAACTGCAAACCTCAGAGGACACATCTAACTCTTCTAGAAGAATATTTTCGCTCAATTTAAAAATAAAAATTATGAAGTCTAATCGACGGCGAAGAACAATTTTATAGTACAGAAATGGAACTGAATATTTTTTCGGATTTGCTCGGTTTCTTTTTCAATTGAAAGGAATATTTCGTACCAGAAATGGATTGGAAAACGCTAGTAGGATTCACGGTGCTATTCCATGGAATTTTGTATGCTTGGAAACGTACATGGATTCTACGGATGGACACGACGAAGTTGAATGGTTGTATTAATTCAGTTGGTCAAAGTCGGATGAGAAAATATTACCGACTTTGGTTTCGACTCGGATCTTATGTTACAATCATCATCGGATTCCCCTTCACACTTTGGCTGTTTTTAAGGACAATCTTCATTGCGTTGATTCCGCCAGTTGTAAGTCAAGATAAATGTAACTATTTAATTGAGTTAATATTAGAAGAATTCGCTTTACCTCATCCTGTACACACCCCCTGCGACCCAGGCGGTACACACACCTACACAACTCCCCCAGAAACTGCCTAGCTCGCCATCTGAGATTCCAATTTCTCCTTTTCATTTCAAAATTTAAGGAGTTAATTCTGAGAGTGGTCAACGTTGATTCTTGCAAGTGGGGTTGATCACCTTGCATGTTCTCAAACGACTCAATAATATCCAATCCACCATGACCTCTTGACCTTAATAGTGACAAATAGAAGTAATGTACTGGTGTCAACATCGTTTTCTCAATTAAATCAGTCTTATCCCTATTTGGCACCGATTTTTATTTTGACTAGAATTACGAAACTGAGGCTCATGTACGTTATATCTTGCATTGCGTTGCTTCACCATTCATAAAGATTTTAACTATAGGTTTTATTTAAAAAGATTGACCCCGCATGCGGCTGACTTTCTACTATGTTCATTGCAAATCTGTGATTGATAAGGAGTCGAAGTGAAGACATTGGGATTGTATAATAAAATGCATAAGCACAGCACGAGGCGAATGAAAAGCATTTTATGTCATAGTTTATTAATGAGCACGAATTGTGCGGCTCGGAAAGTTCGGTGACAAGCCAAGGCCAGAGGTCATGACCTCAAGGACTTTTAGTTGCACTTGGATCATTTTCCTTGGACATGAATGAATAATGTGTGAACTAAAATTCATTTTTTATTTAATCATTCTTGCCCTCAATCGGTAAGGCTTGGTCAAACATTATCTTGCATGTTTGTAAAGAATACGCTAGGTTTTCACTTAACATAGGAAAGGTCTTTACAGCAGTAGAACTCCAATGAGAAATGTCTTTTTATAGCAACCCTTACCATCACCGCCCATTAGATTTAACCCTCACCATAGTGAAATCCAAAATCCGCTTGAACTGTTATGCCACGACGGACTGGGGACTAATTGTTTGATTATTTTGATTAGGTATCAGCAGCCACGGCAGTAACTCCGTCTTCGCTATTTGCGACAACTGACAAAATCCAAGAACACACGATCGAACTTCACCATGAACCACAGTCACCTTACCCCGATGCGGACATTCCAATTATTGGTTCCTCGTCGACATCATATTTGGCCATCCAACCAATTTTACCTGGATGGAACCTCCCACTGAGTCATTTACCTTACTATTTGTTAGCAATTCTTATTTCGGTGGTCATTCATGAGTTGGGCCATGCAGTGGCTTCCGCGTCTCATAGAATCCCAATCATGTCAATGGGTGTTTCACTCTTTGGCCCGCTCATACCAACTGCTCACGTTGAACTCAATTCAACTCACCTCAAGGATGCTCCGTTCAAAAAACAAATGGACATTTTGACGGCTGGGTGAGGATTTTTAATTGAAATTAAAAAGGTATTGATGTTGCTCACGTTTGAACTTTTCCATTTCAGTTAGACCATCCCGCCCCATCAGATTTGAATAGGAAAACCTTAAATCAACTCTTATGTTCTCTCCCGCACAGGTAACTGTCTAATGAACGCGGGAACAGGCTTTCCATGCGCATTGGAAAGGTAGATGAGCTTAGGGTTTTCGGTTTCAAATCTGGTGGGGCAGGGATTAATCTTTGAGCTTGGGAATGAAAAGTTTAAGTGTGAACAACATTAGATAATATCCAATGACATTTGTTTCAATATTGTGACATTTTAATTTCAGAGTATGGATGAACATGTATCTCGCCCTTATCACGTACTTTATTGTGCCTAAACTCCTTCCAGCCATGTTGTTTCCAACTCATTCGATGGGAACTGGGCTAGCTGTGACTGGGGTCATGCGGACGTCAGGAGCTGGAGGTAATAAATATTTTAATATAACTAAAATAGGCTTCAATCGGATCGGATACTCCCTTTTGTGACATAAATTTCGATCAAGTTGTTGGATACGATAGCGGATGGGATTGAATAAACTGAATTATGTAATCTGATTGTATGAATCGGTCATCGTTATTTTAATTTTACGCTACTAATTATTTCTTTATTGAACAATGATAGGACCGAGCGGGCTAGAACGGGGTGACGTGATAATTGGAATCGATCATTGCCAAGTAGAAGATTTGAACTCGTGGTTGAGTTGCCTTGAAAATATTTGGGAGTCTGAACCAGTCGGTGAGTGAAGTTTAATTGTATTGTATTGTATTGTATAGGGTTGAAAGTCAAGTGTACACGACCTATATATTTATAAAGCTACATGTGAGACTACAGTGGAACAAGTTTCACCTTACATTTGTGCAAATTTCCAAAACAATGTCCTTCAATTTGACGAGTACCGGAACAATTTGGTAGAAGGCAGAGTCTCTCCACCCACATTCAATCGTCTTTTCTCTTCCGCTAAGACTTCCCCTTCCGCCAAAATTAAATAACTCACCCAATCAAGCCATACTTAGTATAATTAAACTAATAAGTATTTTTATCTAGGCTACTGCCTGAACAGTGAAAATGTGGCCAAATATGCAAACGGCTCTGAAACTCCAGGTTGGTTCGATTAACTATTTTATTTTAATTTGATTTTTAATATTTACTATTTTTTAAATTCCGATTTTATTTTTAAATATAGCATGCTGCCTTCCAAATGGTGATACTTCTGCCACACATTTATGTTTTATGCAAATGAACTCTGGGCGTCAAACTGAACTCCAAGAAAGTCATCATGAGCATGACACAGATCATTCCAGCCCAGCCAACGGAAGTTTAATCCTTCGAAGTGTTGTGGCCGCTGAACCTTTAGTAGTGTCTACAAATCAGACTGAAAATTCTTCATCATTCCCGTCCCCTCCAAAACAACATACGCTTTCATTTTGTTTACCGGCTAAACCGGTCATAACAGAGAATGGAACACCGAGTCCAAAGTGCTACGCCCCAAAGTACTCCTGCCAATTTAGTAGTGAAGGTGATGAACACACAGACAATGATGCGGACAATGAGCATCAACAACACACACATTGTTATCTGCCCCGAATTGTGAAACAATATGAAAGTTTTCGTACAGTTCAAATTCATAGAAGACAATGGGGACGGAAAGAATCTGTACTCTTTGTTGGTGATGTGAGGAATCTAGCTACGGGTGTAAGTACATCAGAGTACATTCCAAGAGATTGGTTAGGATCTCGTCTTTTTGGTTTTGCCAAATTCTCAATTATCCCAGTGGAGCTTGAAACAGTGCTACTCCTTACGGCTGGTTTATCGGCTGGTCTTGCAGTTGTGAATATGTTACCGATTTATGGATTGGATGGTTATCATGTTGTAGATGCCATCATCCGTGTCGTGTTTAGCAAGAGATGGGAATCAAGAAAAATCTCTCGAGTAGTCAATATTATATCTTGGGTTGCACTTGGAGTAGCACTACTAACAGTGTTTTGCTCCATAGTACAGAGTATTTAGGTGATATAACTAATTTACTAAAATTACAGAATTTTGCAGTTGGGAAATATGAATGATGTTTGTGTAATATTTAAATTAAATTCAGACGTGGTATGTATTATTGTACTAAATATCTCAAGTCATATCTATCCGAGGAGCCAAACACAACATGCCGGAGCAGCAAAGTCAGCATAATATACCAACATGCTACATAACAATCAACTCGGAATTAAAATTACAGTTTAGAAAAGATGCGAATTTCTACAGCTTCATTCTTCAACCAAAACCTTTAGGTAAAGCTACTTGGTTGAATCTGTTGACATTTAATATCCACGAATGTCGCTTGTGACACCTCGTTCTCAATTATCTCATTCTCAATATTGTCGTGTTACGATTACAAGAATGGTTACGACATTTATAACAAACGTGGAAGATGAATAAATGAGTAATTTGTTTATCAAGTGACTTAATTTATATATTAGACTAAATATAACTACTTCTGTTGTTGTGATTTGTAAAAGTTCAGTTTTAGTTTTTATCTTTCCTTTGTTTAACAGAAGAGTTTGTTTCATAACATTTGCTGACGGTTAATTTACATGAGGAAATCGCGCAGAAACAACAGTTTTTTGTACATCCAGTCGATCCAGTGAAAATTGTTAAGTGTAGTGTAGCTTTTCTTATCTTGTGTTTAGATATTCAGGGTTGGGTTTCGAATAGTTGCTACTATTTCGTTAGTGATAAGATAAAGAATTTTGTATAATTATTGTGTAGTTCGAAATTTTTCTAACCGTCAAAATATCACCCCGTGAAGACTAGATTAGATTTTCTCCTGAAACCGCAAACCAAATTTTTAGTATTGTATTGCTGATAACATAATCAAGAATTTTTTCGTCTCGTTCTCTTGTGAACTGAAATTGTGCAGCCAACTATTATTATTTTCAATCTTGTATTCCCTGGTTAATTTTGAGCCAACTAGGAACACTGTTTCGGTCTAAAACTGATATCTAGTTACGACCTGAAGGAAAAGTCAGTCAATCGTGTAATAAGTGGAATTCGCCCGAACTTATGAGAAGAAGAACGCTTTATTTTCCGAATATTCATGGGTTATCCGAATAGAACAATTGAAATGACTAATTCTCAGGAATTTTGCATCCGAATAACGTTCCCATTCTCGCGCTCAAGAGCAATTGTTTTACAGCTTTAATCTTTTGTTTTTACTATTACACATGTTTGTTTGTGAAAATCAAGTACTTAATTTCATACTACATTTCTAGACTACATATAATGCTATGAAACTAAAACTAATATTTATTGTGTTTGGCAGTAAGCCTAGTCTTTTTGCTATCTTAGGAAAATGCTTGTCATCCTGTGTACTACTTGCTCTTACTTAGGCCAAATCTTTCGGTGCTGATTTTGAGTGTTTGTTATTATGTAGATGTTTTAGGCTTGATTTTATGTTTAGTCAGTAGGGACAGTGCAGTGAGGTGAAATGGAATATGTATGAACTATGAACGTGTACGTAATTGGTGTCTTTAATCATGATTGAATTTGTGTGTGGAAGATCACTTTACTTGGTATGACGTGACATTTTCTGTGGAGGAAAAGACTAGAAAATATTTTTTCTGGTAGTTAAAATAACATGTGTACAACTTTGTCATCAAGGTCAAGAAAATTAGTATTGTATTTTGTCATAAATGGGAATAAAAGACTCAATCCAAAGTGTAACAAGTGACAACAGAACAAGCTGACATGACAGTGAGCGTTCTTATTTTGTAATGCAATCGTCGTACGGACAAAAACTTATCCTCAAGGGCTACGATCAGATAATAGTGTCATGCCTGTATTCTCGTAATGTTCCGAATTAAGACAGATATCTGATATCGCGATAAAACTTACACTAGGCGGATCAGGTATGCCTTGATCTCATCCGATTTGATATCAATCAACATCAGATTTGATCGGATAATACTAAAGAGAATGTGACTTCCTAACAATTCGACGGATAACGGTAGCAAATATATTAAGATATAATCCGATCCAATGTAGGTTAGATTACGGTATCATGTGAACATTTTGCCACTTAACTGATCTTATCGCGGCTGAGAAGAGATAGTTCGAATAATGTTGGCGTATTAGATAATTGTTCTAATCGCGCTTGTTATATTAGATTATGGGTACCCGGAGCCCGCGCGTACGTGCGTAATCTTGCAGCGGAGCTCAGAATAGATTACATTGTCTGAATTGGCCTGACAGTGTATGCTCAAGAAATCACCAACTATTCCGAACTCATTTAATTACTTCATAAATCCACCATTCCTTGTGCCCAGTTAAGAGATTATTCTCAGAACTTCCTTCGAAGATATCTTTCAAAAGTAATATTTCTGGTTAGTTTGTCTATCCTGTTGCACATTTTAGTTTTATTCTCGTTGAAGTCACAAAGACTCTGAAGTAATTTTTAAATAGTCCAAGGTTGCGTTTTGCTTTTGCGTCAACGAGTAATGTGTAGAGAAATTGCTTGGGACGGTACTGTAGAGGGTGGTGCATAACCGCCGTCCTACACTCACCACCATCTTACATTGGATGTATGGACAGATATGATATTGTATACCGTAAATGACCTAATAAAGCGCTGGTGCCGTTTAGATAGAACGCGGTGCTCAAATAGTGTCCGGGTCTTTCTCCTTCTACATGTAACCTAATGGAGAAAGTGGTGAAAGTCTTTGACCTCTGAACCCACCTGAATGAATAGAACGTGGGTGCTCCTTTAGGTCATTTACGGTATTCATTAAACTGATCACGATAATGTGTGAGTGAATGCGCGCACAGAATTATTGAACTAAATTGAAATTGTCGCTGGAGGAGAATATATTTCTTAGTCTAATACTCACTAGTTTCTGAAATAAATCCTGAATAAAATGCACATTCGTAGCTGACAAATCACAGGGTTTTGAACCACCCTGTTGACCTATTCATGTCGTGATTCAGTTTGAACGCTGCTAGTCAAACCTTTTGTATTTGTATGTCACTTCCAGGCTGAAGGCGACAGGATTGATATTTGAGATTGAGAGGTGTTTACTTTAACTTTGACTTGAAATGAAATAATATCAGTTAAGCTCGATTGAGCTCAATTAAGATGCATGCTATTCAGAGATCGACTCCAGTCGTCGTCATTCGTCCATGAGAGTGAATCAGAATCAAAGTCTGTCAGTTTTTGGCTAACTTTCAACTTCTAAACGTTTAGTCTCGAATTGTCATTGTTCCATACAAGTTAGATTTTGAAAAATCGGACATAAAATATTAAAAATGAAAAGTGCAAGGCATTTGTGGAACGTTTGGTTCATTTCTCTGCTCCTAATCGCCGTCGGATTAATTGTTCTAGTCGTTTGTCTAATGGAACAACGTAGAGACCGGATTGCGGTGGAATCAAAATCTAAAGCTCTGATTCAAACAATAGAAGACATGCTAGAATCAGAAAGTGAGAAGGTCGCTTTCGCCAAATGGGTCTTCATGACAAACTACACAGAGAAAAGTCGATCTGAGTACGAATACACTTTATTCAATTACGATAAACTCGTCCGAGAGATCAAGCTCAACATGACAGCTTTACCTTGGGAGACATTTCGAACATCGAAACTGCGTCGGAAATTCTTTTTATTCCTCCATTCTCCACGTGTCTCTTTATTGCATCCGACGAGGACTGCTGAATTGAGTGCAATAAAAGCAAACATCAATTCAATTCAAATGAAAAAGGTTTGGGCTCCTGAAGAATCCACAAATTGGACGTCCTCGTCCAAGT
The DNA here is from genome assembly GCA_034694305.1 of Protaphorura glebata. Lineage (NCBI taxonomy): Eukaryota > Metazoa > Arthropoda > Collembola > Poduromorpha > Onychiuridae > Protaphorura > Protaphorura glebata. The sequence goes on along the minus strand of JAQFYE010000308.1, from coordinate 25,224 downwards.
CTCCAGCTGATCGTCTTGAGGTCGATAAAAATAAATGGAAAGAATTTAATGATAGACTTGGAAAGGAAATCAAGACCTTACACAGGGATTATGTCAAATTGATGAACGAAAATGCGGAGTTGAATGATTTCCCAAATGCAGTGAATTTTTGGGTTACCTCGGACTATGAAATGGAACCGAGTGAGATGAACAAAACTGTATTTAAATTATGGGAGCAGATGAAGCCATTGTATCAACAATTACATGGGTATATCGTGAATCAGTTGAGGTCAAGGCCGTTAAAGCTTGCACTGGATGGACTCATTCCGGTACAACTATTCGAGACATCGGAAGAAGGAGTCGCTAATGGTGAATGGACAGCTTTGTATAAAACGATGAAACCATTCCCGAAGAAACCAGATTTGAATATAACAGCGGAATTGAATGAACTAGGATATTCCCCACAGACGATGGCTATGATGTCTGAGGGATTTTTTAACACATCTGATTTCCCAAAAGTGACACCAGGTTTTTGGAGCGAGTCCATCTTCAGTTCTTCTCCGAGAACTCGAATGGATTGTCACCCGACTTTGTACAAAATCAGCAATAATGAGAAAGAACTCAGGATCAGTTTGTGTGGGACAAAGAATGAACAAACGTTTCGGACGATCAATAAATTGATGACCAGGGCTAAATTGATTCTGTTGAGGAAAGACCAACCATTTCTTTTTCGTCATGAGACAAATTCTGGTAATTTCCACAAAATAGGAAAATAAATTTATTTATTACAGCACGCGCGAAAATGTGAATGCATTATATCCTGGTATGATTACCGTAAATGACCTAACGGATCGCTGCTACTGAATCACCGAGGGTCTTTCTCCAGCTGCCTACGTGTAACCTAACGGAGAAAGTGGTGAAAGTCTTTGACCTCTGAACCCACCTGAATGAATACAACGCGGGTGCCCTATGACGTGATTTACTCTCGTTTGACGCGGATACCATTGGAGTTTGTTATATTATGGACTTCAAGTCTATGCTGAGTTATGCGATGACGGGATTCAGATATCACACATTCTTAATCAAATGATGGCATATTACCTATTTCTATTTCTACGAGGGAGAAAGCCTCAAACCGTTCTATGTAGTTTAAGAATTGACCTGATTTCGACGAATGCATTACTGCACCGTCACTCTGTCGCCACAGATAAACTTTAATGACTCTTGCACCTACAGACTAAAAAGATGTTAGTACCACAGGAACATTTCTGCGCTTTTTGGTACATTAAATACTCACTGGTTGAAAGACTCGAAGGGATCTTTAAAGAAACCGCCAAACTTAATGCGTTTGAGGGATCCAACCCATTCTGTAACGAAATAGCATGAACTAAATAAGATATCACCAGATATCGGACTGACTTTTTATTTTTTTTAAGTCATGGCAGTCGCAGCTGAAGAGGCAGTCCAGATGTTTATGGAAAGCACAAATCGTCTAAAGAATTTGGGGCTCCTGAGGAAGGATTCGGTTGACGACGACGATACAAGAATAAATTCTTTGTTTCAAGAAGCGCTTTCAATTTTACCTCGAATGGCGCACAGTTTGGCCTTTCACGAATGGAATTCTAATGTTTTCGGAAAAACAATTGAATCCAATGACTACAATTGCAATTGGTGGGCAAATCGGCAAAAAATTGAAGGAGTCGTACCACCCTTCGTTCGAACACGTTTCAACTTTGACCCTGCACGCTCTAAATTCCTCGTGGCCTATCCTTCTTCTCCACTTCGATCATTCGTCGTGCCAATCCTCAGGTTTCAATTATTCACAAGATTACGTGAAGCAGCGGAAGAAGAAGAATCCCAAGACATGAACGTAATCAGTGATTATTCCTACCACGTAGACAGCCAAGAAGAAATTGAGTCAAACAAATCTTTGAGTCTGAATGGTAAGGCAAGTGGATTGTTAACTGCGATTCTTAATATAGGATCCTCTAAACCTTGGCAATCAGTGTTAGAAGAAGTCGCGAGTGAGACTGAGTTGAATGCAAAACCATTGTTGGATTATTTTGAGCCATTGTTTCAATTTTTACAGCAAAAAAATCAACAAAAAGGTGTGATCGTGGATTGGTACAGACCAGATCGAATAGTTATGTGTAGCAAGTAGAATGTAGAATTACGATTCGGAGAATTTAATGAAACCTTTTGTGTAGAAAGTACGGAGGTCAGTTTATCTAAATTCTGATGTATTCTTTTATTTTTATTAGTCATTAATACTTCCAATACTCCAAATTCATTCTTGGAATGGTTACGCCGTTACAGTCCACGATTGGATTACTGAAATAATAAAAAATTATTAAGAATAAATCTCATGTCACCTATGTGCATACTAACGTCTATTATTTTTAGAGGTTATATTAATATCTGCTGAAACAAAATTTTGCGTTACAAGAGCGCACGGTTTTCAGAACTAGTAGGTTTAAAACACGGAGGGAGAAAATAATACAGCTAAATGCATTTTTATTTCTTTTAACTTACAATCCGTCATTTGGCATGTAGAATGCTAATGGTTGCATTCTGTTGATTCTGTCACCGTTATCGCATAATATTCGTGCAAAACTTGTTTTGCGAATCTGATGTAGTTGTGCTATTCAGAAAAAAATAATTCATTCAAATTTCAAAAATAATCACATTATTCAGTAATGTGTAAGTTCTTACCAGGTGAGAACGAGTGTTCATAACCACCCAAATCGTAAGCAAATCTGTCCGCTTTCTTCGACCTTGCAAATTGATCTCCAATTATGCAAGTAAATGTCGGGCCTAATAAGGCTCCCTCTAACGGCCTTTCTAAAATTCCTCCAATGAAAAGATCAACGTCGTTAACATTTTTATAGAAACTCGTTAGTGATCTCAACGCCTGTATGAAATAAACAATGAATTTAAGCCTTTCAGTTTTAGATCCCAAAATACAACCTGTAAAAATTATGAAATTCACGAATTTCTGTGTTAAACTTACGATTGCTGGGATCAAATCTGCAAATCCTTCGAATGTCTCAGCGCGTCCCAACTTACAAATATCACGGAAATTATTGTACCCGGGCACACCATGGTCACGTGCTCTCTGAATATTTAGTGCTATTAAATCCATTCCGTAGGGCTTGTCCCGTGGTTGAAATAACCGATTTGTCACCTGCCGTCCAAATTAATTATTATAGTAACTGGTGAAGGCACTCATTAAGCCTAGACAAAGTACCCCTAGTAGTAACAAATACACAAATTTAAAGAATCCTCATTACAACTGAAGCACAAAGCCGGGTTCAGGTCCCGGGTTCAATTCCTGGTCGACCACTTCCCAGTTCCTTGTACGGCTGGGTGTTCGCTTATTGGTCCTCGGAGATGTTGGCTTAAATGCCGGGGTCGATTGGGCGTCTAGAGCAACTTCTCTAAAGAAGGGTCATCTCGATGATATCATCAGGCTTACGAGTCAGGAATTGGTTCAGGTGGTAAAGCATTTAAACTGAAGAGGTTCAATCAAATGACTGTAGTAGTAACTTTAGCTCTAACTTTGACATATCTTGCGGATGATCAAAAACTAGTATATCGAATAGTATTGGCTACTAAGCTCAGTGAACTGAAATTGAACTTAATCGATAAGCCTGGAAATCTACTTGTCGAAAAGTCAGACTATAGAAAAATTGATCACCTCCTCTGTAATAAATGGATCGAAGGATTGAATTGGTTCATTCGTCAATGTCCGTAAGATTTTATCCAATAAACCTTCTTCCCGGATCCGGAATGGGCGATTAAAATGCTCATGGATGACCAGGTCTTCCTCCACAATGTTCAACTCATTCATCAAACTGAAAGATTATATTACACAACGTAAGAATTTCAAAATTAGTTTCGTAAGCAATAATTCCATCTCAAATTTGCCATTTCACTCACTGGAGAATTCCTTGAATGAGCGTATGACCCATTCTAAAGGCTGCGGCAGCAAATGCGTTCGACACGCTTGGGTCTATCCGTTCATCGTAATCATGGGCATATCCATTAGCCAACGGTAGAATTCCGTACACCTCCATAAATTTTCGACCTGTAATGAAAAAAATGACTGAAATTAACCTCAGATATCTTAATCTTTATCTTAATTATCTGTGTAGATGGGACCTATAGAGTAACTTCTCTAGAGAAAAGTCACCTCGTTAACCATCTTGCGGTGCACAATTGTACAACAAAATATTTGAGAGGAAATGTTTACCGATAACAATCGGAAGCCACTCGTTGTAAACAATATGTTGATACTCCGCGTTTAGAACTCTCCGAGCCTCATAATATAATTGGTCATCATTCCATGCCGGATTCAACACCTTGAGTTCGCCAGCAATTCGATTGTGTTCGCGAAACCATATCATATGGGTGGCGGTTAATCCAATCATTTCATTGACCCTTAAATCTCCAGCATTGAAACAATGCTGACCACTCTCAGGCATCGTACATTCATCTCCTTCCTTTTCTTGTAGTGGAAGAATTTCTTTACGGAATTGTGTCGAGTGACCAGAAAATCTTCCAGCCTTAAGCTTTCCATCCTTAAATGATCTGAGCTCTCCTTGTTCTTCAGCCGTTGATCCATAGACATTTGAACTGTCCAACCAATGAGTGATTTGATTCATTTGATCCGCGTAGCCAAGATTGCAGTCGATCCTTGGAGCTATCATAGATCGTACAAAGTTCATACACTTTTGGGAATGACCACGAAAGAAATTATCGGTTTGTGGAATTTCGATTGGATAGCAAAATGGGTGAGTTAGGTCTTTGGGAAGAAAATTCCTTCCATCTCCTGAACAACACTCAATACCCGAACCGTTCGGAAACCTGTAAATTGGAACATGTGAAAGATCATGGTCCAAAAATTGTCCAAACTGCATCACGAAAAGAGAAAAACGATAGTCCGGTGAATTTTGGTCAATCACAATAGAATTGCTGATAAGGCGAGCACTGGCTAGTGGTGATTTGTCAGCGGCAACTCTTGGTGACCACATTCCTGGAAAGAATCCAAAAGTTTATGGACTACGAATTTTAAATACCAGGTGGTACTTACCGTCTGCATATTCTGGTGGTATAATTCGCAACAGCGGTGTGAATGTCATTCCAAGATTGGTCATCTTTAAATTATTGCACGAACCATCAATTGTTCGGTAGTTTCTCAATTTTGGGTCACACACGGATTCCTTAGGACATTTGTTTCGCAATGAGGAACGTTTTAACGTATATTTCTTCAGACCTTCGCCAGATTCTACTGCGTTGATGCTAAATCTGGATGATTTAAAAAATTAATTATGCAACGGTAATAATTACCGTTGCACAATTATTGTGCGGCAAGAATTAACTAAATTTAGCAAACCTGGATGAAATGTCCTTTGAACTCTCCAGGAGATTGTAGCCAAATTTGGAGATCTCAATTGCTCGTTTCGATGTCTGAATATAAAATGGCGGATTACATTGCGTTGGCAGTAAAAAATGGTAGGAAAAACTTCGAAGAATAATTTTACCTGGAAGAATAGTAAATGTCCATGAGAAGATGTTCCACGTTGGACCGACACGTGGTGGTTCAAAATATTCTGTTCTTTTCTTCTTTGTTCACCGATCCGAGTTTGTGTTGTCTTGACCGCATTTTCCAACTGATTTTGAATTCCATTACCAAAACGGAGCTCCAAGTTTATTTCTGGTGGCTTTGGAACCAATAATTCTTCCACATTGATTTCTGAATTTAAAGTAATTGGGGCTAAGATCAAGGATGAGGTGAGAAATCAACAGATTGAGGGAAAATCCTGAATACTCATATGTTAAAACCTGAAATCGATCATATCAATAGCTCACTGGAAAAAGTCATCGCGAAATGTATATCACGGTGTTACTACCAACATGAGTTCCGCTAAGGATTGGAATAAAATGTTATGAACCACCTTGTGCAACATAACTTACCGATATTATGTGAAACCTTTGGGCAACAAACACCGTCCAGCATTCCAGGCGTCAGCTGGCATTTAATTCCATTCAGATCTCGACTCTTAAAAATCTCTGAATAGTACAGTGAACATTTGACAAATTCTTGACAAATGCCGGGGACTCCGTTTGAGTCCATGCATGGTGGGTGACCCTCACTTTGAACTTGCAACTGAAAATCGGTTTTACCGTGTTTCGGAAAAGAAACCGATTTTCCATTTTGACTTAAAGTGTGTGACGATGTAGGTCGGGCTGGTGTTATCTGAGATTGATCAAAAAATGCAGTATTTGGTGACTTTCCGCCAGAGGGCTCATCACCAAACGTAATGGCGCCACCTGCATCCGGACGTGAACGCGTGATTTGACCCTGACCTCGATTTCCTCTACTCCGACCTTAAGAACAACTAAATGTTAGGAATAATATTACAAGTTATCGTAAATTCAATCGTGCTATATTTAGGGCTAACTGGACTAACTAGGCTAACTGGGTTAAAAGCCCCCACTCAATGGGAGACGGGCTAGAAGTCAGAAGTCCTCAGTAAAACGAATACAAGGGGCCTCTCAGACACCACCGCTTGATGCGGACTTTCCCCAAAAGGTGAGTAATTTTAGCACTTTTTCCCGATATTTTTAGCTGTACCTGTTCGAGTCGAAACAACTGGAGATTGAGTTTCATCCGGAAATCTGAAATTTTGTTTCGAATTTTTATCATTCAAAGTTTCTCCTTCACTGAGAACTTGGCAAGCAGCTAAGGGACTAGAAAACGCCACTACACAAACTAAATATGCCACTACGGACGTATGACGCATTTCCAATGGAAGTTGTAATTACTAATTTTATAAATCTCTACCTATTGGTACCCTATACCTGTACAGTTCTACTACTACAACTGAACTGTCAGCAATAAATGTATTCGACACCACATAGCGCATAGCGTCAAGCGAAGACGAATTCACTTGTTTGTATGCAATTTTGCAATTTTCCCTGCAGAAATGTTCATAAATAACTCATCATGAATGAAAAGTTGTTTTACCAGTTCTCCTCGATTTGTCTCAGTTGGTGGCTAGGGCAAGGGTACAATTAAAAGCTAGAATTTACTGGATATTACGAATTGAGGGCTTACAGGTAAGTTTTCAAATGCAACTGAATTTGTTGAAATAGCGTAATGATTTTTGCACAGAAATTGTGCTAATTTCTGATCTGGAAAGGAAAATTTTCAGACACAGCAGGTAGTATCCGGATTGTATTAAATTTTAGTTCTTGCTAGCGATTCTAAAAATTTTGGCAATACAGTCTGGAAATATTTTAGCTTAATGTGAGTTTCGCATATGTAAAGCGGTTTCCTTTGTCGTAAATTATATGTATCTTATAATGTTACTCGATGAGAAGATTTGAATAGTAATTAAATAATTTGATACTTCATACTTTGGTTGCATATGAATTAAGTTATGCGTTCTTCGCAAGCTTGCATCATTAACCGGTCGCGTGTTCAATTGATTTCATTCACGTGCACAATTCAATCTCTTAATTATCGTTCCATTTGGCCACTTCATCTTTCAATTCGCACGCAAACAATGTTATGGACCAATTTGAAGACTATGACTTTTCAGAAAACATTTTATATTGCGAGGAATCGTAAAAATTCACTTCTATGAAAAACTAGTAAAACTATGCATATCTTTGAATTTGTAACACCGAAGAATTTTTGCAGATATTTAGACCTATTTTCTCAGCTTATAGATTTTTTTGCCAATTTCCTTCCACCAAAATAAATTAAAAGAATCATTATAACAAAAATGGTTTAAAAATCAAAATAAATTGATTAACAGGCTCACCTTCTTCTTTAAACTTTTCTCAGGCAAGCCGTTTGCAAAAAAAAAATACAAATCGAGGTACACACAGCACAATGGAACTACCTGTAAATATAATTTTTTTCGAGGTCTTATTAGGTTGAGGCCATTACCGCAAGGTCTAAATTTAACTCAATTCTGAGGAAGGACCAGGTGAGTGTGTTAGTGTTAAAATAAGATAACTCTGACTCTTCCATACTCTTCCACCTAATAAATAATCCTTCATTCTCCAGGTTCATTGAACTCAATACGTGACACATATTACACGGGGATCAATAGGAAGTCCTGCAAAATATTCAACAATTCACTCGGGGAACTCGTCCTTATGAAATCAGGCAAAACTTGAACTTGTACTTGGGATAGGAACATGATCATGTATGTGATTCACACTCACAAGGAAACAACGACACATGGCACATGGCACAAACCAATTAAGTTGCCTAAGATATCCCAGCACGTATCTCTTAATCAAATTTGCTTAACATATGTACATTTTGACCGTACAATATCGTACCTTAATATGAGCGATGCACGATGCTCTCAAGTTAGCGATATTAGAGAATAAACGCCCTGGACTTAAGAATCACAGGTAGTGTCGATGAAAAGTGAAAATTTGATTGAATATAGTAGGAAATCTTACAGGCCATTAATCGTTCCCGGAGCGTTTTAAAGTTAAAGACAGATGTTACAGCTATAGTCATTTAAACCTCTTCAGTTCAAATTTGCGATTCATCAGCTTCAGCAATTCATGGTTCGTAGGCCTGAATTGATAACAACGAGATGATTCTTCCTAAGAGAAGTTACTCTAGAAGGCACTTCGACCAAGTAGACCTAGATCTCAGATGACCAAGTACCGTCACCCAGCCGTAGAAGGAATTGGGAAGTAGGTCGAGAAGGAACTGAACCCGGGACCTAATGGATTAAACAAGCGTGGTGCTTACAACGCTGAGTCCTCCCGCCTTCTATAAAGAGCTGGGAAGTGACCGCTCAAATCTCAGATTAATATAATAGTAAAATAGGTATGTCTATAACTTCAAGGATGAGATGATTCCGGATAGGGTCAAATTTTTGACCTACATATCAATTCGGAAACAATTTTTCTCAGATCTAACAAAATCTTCCCTTTTGACTACATTCAATGTGTGCAGTATTCCAGAAGTCAATAAGAATTACTGTTGACAAATTCCGTGCCATGAACGTTGCTAGTGGTGGTGTCCGGTGTTTCACTGGATAGTGACGCAACTATTCTGCGAAATTTGACGAGATGGATAACAGCGATATCTCTTCTCTCTTCGCGACGACTATATATGGTCTGAATTGGATGATTGTCTGAAACAACACTTGTAATGGTTACCTTGTTGAAAGTCAAGCAAAGCTTTTGTACAAACTACTGTAACAACCACTATGAGAAAACAACGACAAGGGTGGAATACGAAGAAAAGCCCTAGAGTGATGAACACCTTTGAATACCGAACCATGTTAAAGTTGAAAAATAAACATGACAAAATGTTGAACCCTTGAGATGGGTTGCCGTTTCAATCCCGTTATTTACACATGCATTCAAACAACCAGAAGACGACATACGAATACCTGAAAGACACAACAGGTAGAAGTAGAAAAATTCCCTTACCACTCAAAACACTGTATTTTCCTTCCTCAAAATTGTCCACACCTTACAATATTATAACTTCTATAAGGAAATTAAATTTTAACTTTCTTATCTTTCGTTTCCTCAAATATTTAAATTATTCAAATGTATAAATTCAGAAAATTAATTTTAGTCTTGAGTCTTGTGGTAATTAATTTAAGTTTGACTAGGAGTAGTGATGGCGATTCAAACGACGAGACGAGTAAATTAATTGGTGACAGTGACCCAAGTGGTACGAGTGGTACTACGGGTGTTGGTGGTACCGGTAGCGGTACTGGTAGTGGTGGTGGTAGTGGTGGTGGGACTACGACAACAGATAATAATAGTCATGAGGATGAAGAAGAGGAACCTAGTTTTATTGGGTTGTTCAGTGGTTTACTGGAAACTCTAACGGAGACGAAAGAAAGCAAGGATTGTCCTGGACAATGTGTTCACACTTTTCGGGCATTAATCTGTGAAGCTACACTCGAAAATGTAAGAATTTCGCGAATGTTCGGCAAGGACGCATGTAACGGTTATTGTACAAAGTCCGCTTGCCAAACAAAACGGTGAAGCCGAAATGTTGTTGCGCACACAAGTCTTGGGAAGGCAAACTTGGCGGTAAAACGATTTTTCTCATTGGGTCCTTAAATTCTGCGATAATGGTTTTCCCATCTGTTCCTGGAGATGGTATAACGTTTCTTCAAGAAGTTTGACTACCATTGGCATCGATTGCCGATGAAACTGGCCGTATTTCGGGCGTAGTTATAAGAAATATTGTAAAATTGCTAATGCGACAAACTGATCCGTACAACGGTAATAGTAATACTAATGTTTCCGTAGAAGTTTTAGAACTCAGGGTGATCCGATTATCTAAATATCGATATAGAACGGTCATCCTTTTGAGAGCATTAATTCAGATGGTTTGAACGTAATACTGGAGTGATCGGTTAAATTTTTTGTCTGACATATTTGCCGTGTTATGGTTAGTACGTATAAATCTTTGCAAGGTCAATTGTGTATCTACCTATGTGTGTACACAATTTCATTTCCCGTACTTCCGTATTTTCAAGACCGGTATGTTGGTGCTGGTATGCAGACATCACCAGATCATGTGGAGCGAGTTTAACTTGATTGTATCACAGTACCGGTTGCGACGTGAAAGTTTAAAACCGGTATTATAGCGTGATGCCGGACATCCCAATTCCATGCATTGCCTTAGTTGACGAGTCATCTAGATTTAATCAAGTATTACAGGATGACACTGGTTATGACGTCGTCTCATTTCACTTTAATTTAGAATTAGACTGACCTCAATTCTGACGCCACCTTACTGACCTTACACTATATGTTTTAAGTTTAAACCTTGAACTGCATGCTATTGTGGCAACAATTTAACACATTATTGCTGGCGGCTGTACATAATTCCGCTTATTCAGAATTCCGAGAAAAAGAAATTCTCAAACATTATTTGCTATATTTTGATACGACATAAAATTATAATTGGTGTTCAAATTAAGGTACCACTATTTTTGATAAACCGTCGAACTATCCCTCGAAATTTTACTTTTACGAATTTGAGACATCCCAAGGATTTAGCCTACAATCTGAGTCCATTCCAGCGGAGTTATTGGTTTAGCCCTTGCTGACTCACTGTATGGGGGGTTCGATCCTTCGGACACACAGTTTATTATTTTTTCGTTTTTATTTTGCACAGGGTGCATGTCCTGGAAATATGAAATGCTGTGTTGAGCATTCTACTAATGAGACCGAATCCAATCAACACCCGCCACCGCAATATCGTCCACCCCCGCCACCTCCACATTGGAATAACAGACCAAATTGGCATTACAATTATCATCCGAATTATAATGGGCCGCCATACCCCCCGCCTCATGGACCACCCCCGCCAAGAAACCCACCGCCGCCTCCAAATTCTGGACCACCACCAAATTCTGGACCACCTCCAAATTCTGGACCACCTCAACAGCAACAATCACCAAGTCAGCAACATCCAGTCTGGCAAAATCAGGTCACCCCAAGTACCAATTGGATGGGCTCAAATACGAATCCACCGTTCATTGTAACTCCAACCAATGATTCTGTCACGAAAGTAAATACAATTTCGGAAATTACTAATAAACCGGTCGCCGTCGTGAATCCCAATCAGAACCTTGACAATTTGGGCGTGAGTTATTTTAATAGCTTTTATACTACTAGTTCAGATAGCTTGACGATGTTTTTTTTATACAACGGGGTCAAGGTCATAATTTGTGAATCGTAAATTTATTTTGAATTTTACTTGGAAATATGGAAATGTTGTTTCAATGTGTGAATTTGTCTACAGAAAAATGATGAAATCGTTAAAGACATTGAGGATGACGAGGATGATGAATTGGGACCAATCATGGTCACAAGGCCTCCGGCACCACACCAGGGTAATTATTACGCTCTGTTAGATAAGTTTTATAATTCCGGTCCTGAATTTCGAAAAATTGTTGAAAAAAATTGTTCGTACAAATTGTCATTGTCTCGCGGAGTTAGCAGCTAATATTTTGAATACATTCTGGTAGTCGAATTCCCCGCATATTTTGAACCAGTTCCTGTGCTTATGGGCTCAACAGTGGTAATGTAACTAGTACAGTAGCTTAAAATGCTCAAAAGTTAATAGCTCGAGATCTATAAAAATTCACATTATAATTTAATTTACTTTGAACCGAGGTTACTTTATTTTGACAGCATGCTTGAAGAAGTCTAAGAACTCATCCATTATACTCTGGAGAAAGTTTATAATTTTCAATATTGCATGTGGATTGTAATTGTAGTTGCAATCAGTGACACTTTTACTAATCTCTTACCATTCCTGAGTGAGATGGGTTACACCTACGCTAATTTCATTCAATGCGTGTCTTTTGAAAATATGAAGAGTAATAAGGGTAGTGTGTTAAATATGCATTAAGTAATTGTCCTCATGACCCTTAAAAAGAAAGGAATGTCTCACTGTCATTAGACGACAAAGTACAGGGTGGTGCAGATATTTTTGCCGTACAATATCCCACACCTTCTGCGGGATTGGGCATCAAAATACCGAAACTCACGATCAGTCTCGAAGAGCGCACTGCAATAAGTGTTTATGTCACTTTTATCAATTCCCCTCGTTTATTCTGTAAAGTGTATTTATGAACCACCCCGCACACGTAGTGAACAATTACAGTGTTCCGGTTGACGGCTATAGTCATGCATGTTATTACGCCATAAAACTAATTTCTAATTTTTTCACGGCTCCTTGAGCTGTCGTGCAATTCATAATAATTTAATAAGATCTTAGCGTGCCTTCATGTGTTAAACTGAAGAATTCTCCGTTCTTGATATATATTTGCGAGGATGAAGTTTTAAAACACTTGGCTTGGGCCACAAAATTCTCAGCAAATCGCTGATGTGATATTGTTTTAGATTTGCACGGAACTCATCAGATACAGAATATCTAGAGAATGTCTGACAATATATTATGTATTTGGCCCGAATACTAAATCTGACAAGAAGTAACCCGCTGTTCAATATGAGAGTAATTTCAGTTTTTCCACGAATACGTCGAACACTGTAAATGACCAGTTGGAAGGTCGGATCTGTATTCATATTCTGTCTAGAGCTGACAGTTTCTTCGTAAGGATCAATGAAGAAAGTGGGAGAAAGGCCCGGCGTACATTTGAGTCTGGGTCATTCATCCTCGTCATTAAAGATATAATATTGTTTTCAATATCTATCTACAGAATCAACAACTGAATCAATTAAACCGAGCCTGCAATGCCCTGGAGTTTGCGTGGCTCAACGGATGACAATATATTGCGATGGTCTTTACAAAGCAAACAACATTTGTTCAAACGATTTAAAATGTTGTATAACTCAAGAATACTACACAAATAATTATCGAACGAATCCAAATCTCATCCTAATTAAAGCCAACGAAACAACAGAATTATCCACAATCCAAGATGACGAATTGGAAGAAGCCGCTGACGTTTCATATCCTTCGAATCCCCCACCTCCAGTCCCACCATCCGTAGCTACAATCAAATCCAAGTCTAAATTAAATTATTGTCCAGGGTCATGTGTTAATCCATTGCTTACATTCTTTTGTAATAATATTAACCACGATTACCACTGTGAAAATGACAACGCTTGTTGCATGAACGGGACAGAGAATGAGGGTCAACAACCAGTATTATTACAGCAGCATAATGAAGACCAAGGTCAAGGTCAGCAGCACATTCGACCTCAAGAAGATAATTGTCCCAGAGTCTGTCTCCCTAATAATTTATACTCGAAGTGCCCGAAAGTATTGAGATTCAATTGCATTGAAGGGTACTTTTGTTGTGTGTCACCACCCTACAATGCTTATCCAATTCATCCTGGAACTGGGCAACCTTTGTATCCTCCACCACAAGGACAACCAGGGATGCATCCTGGGCCACCACCACAGTCGCGACCAATCAAACCGATGCCACCACCACCCACGCAATACATGAGAAATAATTCCATTCTAAATGAGAAGGCTACAGTCAGTACAACAACGAAGTATGAAGACGAAGTGTATGATGATGAAATTGCGCCGGAGTCAGATGAAGTAGGAAGTGTTGGAAGTGGTGGAACCCTGAATGAAAAATTGCAGATTAATTGTCCTGGGTCATGTATCAACACAATACTCAGTTTCACTTGTTTCCGTGAGTAATTTCTTTCCTTCTGAACTCTTTGTAAGAGGGGTGTCCCGAAACTAATGACTGTTTATCAATATTTTTCACATAATTAGGACTTACCACAAAATGTATATTCCTTCAAACTGAATGCATTTTCAAACTTCAATTTTAATCTTTCGATCCTCGATTCAGAAAATAATTTCAATTGGCTACTCGAAAAGTTCGACCGTTTGACCTCTAACATTAGATGGACCAAATACATTTTGTGACATCATGAATGCGTCACGGATTTCTATGAACTCACGAAGTGCATTTTGTCCTTGTTGCGAACAAACGATCGGACTTTTCTCGGTACAGTCTTCACAAAAGTTGTTCGGGAGCTATATATATAGCCAAGGGCTATAATAAAAAATTAAGCCATGTCCAACAGCCACTGTACGCTGTAAGGACTGGGCAGCGTTCTTTAAGCTTTACGAAATACGGTTACAAATTTTCATGTCAAGTCGAAATAAAATACGATTATGTAATTAAATTTGATAGGAAACGCTGAAATCACGGACATTTTCCTATGCAACAAAGCGAATACAAAGTGTTGCGCACCTAAAACTGCCATTAAGGAATACTTGGACAGTATCAATGCAACGACTACAACTCAAGCAACGATTCAAGCCGAAAAAGTTATGAAAAATCAAATCTCAAATAAATCTCCATCTGGTCAAATTAATCATTATAATCCAGCACCCACCGTTCCACCACCTCAAATCATGCAAAATCCACAACAAAACTTGTTCTCTCCACAAGGACCACCAAATATGATTCTGTCACAACAGCCAAATATAATTCCCCATCAACAAATCCCATTGGCTCCAAGTATACCACAATTACAGTCCCCACCACAAAATACTATCCCAATTGGACAAAATTATCAGCCACAACCAAATCCACCACTGCCAATGCAACCTAACCAGCCAGTTGTGATTTTACCACAAATTAAACCACAAATGAATATTTATAATAAAATCCCTAATTACAATAAATATGTGTGTGGAGTGAAAGGGAATGCACTTACAGAGGGAGTCGTCGGAGGGGGTCACAGTAATGGGGGGAATGTAAGGGTCAAGAGGGTTGTGGGGGGTGAAGACTCAGAACCTGGTGAATGGTGTTGGCAAATTGCACTCATTAATAATTTAAATCAATATTTATGTGGGGGTGCCTTGATTGGAACGCAATGGGTCTTGACAGCTGCTCACTGTGTTACAAAGTAAGTACGAATTACTTACTTTTAAAAAACTAGAGATTTTAATTAATTGTCAATAATTATTTATCTAATCTCAGCATAATCCGTTCCGGAGATACAATTTATGTCCGTGTGGGTGACTATGATCTGACGTCAAAATATGGTTCACCTGGTGCACAAACTCTCCGCGTGCAAACAACTTACATTCACCACAACCATAATTCGCAAACATTAGACAACGACATAGCCCTTCTGAAGTTACAAGGGCAAATTAGTTTAAAAGAAGGGGTTTGTTTAGTTTGTTTACCTGCTCGGAGTGGTTCAAATAATGAATTATATAATAGCAATAAGAGATGCACCGTCACTGGCTACGGCTACATGGGAGAAAGTAAGTCAAAAACTTTTACCTTCCTAGTTCCATTTTTAACCGTATTTTTATTCTACGCGAAGCCCGGGCATTCATTCATGGAAGTTCATGTTTCAAAGACTTTCACCGCTTTCTTCAGTAGGATTTTGGAGAAAAACCCGGTTTACAATAGAGCCCGACTATTGATTTTATAAATACGGTAACGGGGATCAGTGTTTTCAATAAATGACATAATAAAAACCCTGTTTTTACTGCAAGAATATCAAAGAATTGTACTTTTACCACTTTCTCCATGAGGAAAAGCGGGAGAAAGATGCCAACTTTACTTGAGCACTGACATCAGTTCAACACCCGATTTATAAGACTCCATTTACGACATTCATATTTACTAGGACAATGCAAAATATTGAATTTTCATACTAAAATTGCTCATTAATGTGTTTGATTCGGTCCTTGGACGTGTCAAAAGACAGTGTCTGAAGCCCTCGGTCGACAGTTGATCATTAAAGATTACTCATGAAATAAACTTCCATTTCATTACAGGTGGCCCAATCCCACTACGAATAAGAGAAGCAAATCTACCAATTGTACCTGAAACCGAATGTATTCGAAAAATCAATGCAGTTACAGAGAAAATTTTCGTTTTACCTACAAGTTCCTTCTGCGCGGGAGGGGAATTAAGAAATGATGCCTGTCAAGGTGAGAAACAACATTTTTGTAATCCCGGACGACTTGTAATTATTATTGTGCCTAATTACACTAATTTGTAATGATTAATTTATTTTTTCCACAGGGGATGGCGGTGGACCATTAGTTTGTTTGGACAATGGGTTTTATGAATTGACCGGTTTAGTTAGTTGGGGATTTGGGTGCGGGAGAGAAAATGTACCAGGGGTTTATGTGAAAGTGAGTTCATTCATTGGGTGGATCAATCAAATCATATCTGTCAATAATTAAATTTAAACAAGACTATTAAATGAGGTGTATTATGAATGTGACGACAAAGTAAAAGGATGAAATAAAAATATAAGAAAAGTTTCAAAAGAGGTACATGTTTCTAGTTGTTCCAAGTTTTACCATTTATTATTGCCTACCACCATTGTTTTTTATTGTTCTAATCGCGCTCGCCTTCCTACGATAACATGAACGATTCAATCGTTACGTAAGTCAATAAATTCCACCTGGTCACTACTAAGAATCCTAAATTAGATTCACCAGATATCAACTTGAACAAGAACAAAATTTCAAGGGTTAGTACAAACACCCGAGTTCTTAGACATTTATGGCTAAAGTAAACTTTTCTATATTTTTCTTTGCGCACTTGGAAACGACAGAAGTTCGGTCTTTCGTACTCCAATATAATGTGATGAATTTCGGTCCAGGAACGATTGACTTCAAGTTGTACAAGTTGAACGCACATACTCAAATATTTTCCTCAAATGTAGTATAGTTTCTAACTCATTTTTTCAGTGTCGTAATGCAAACACACTTACACATTTCTAGTTCAGATAGTCTTACACTCCGGACACAACCGAGTGTATTTAAACTTCGCACAGAGAATTAGATTAATATTATGATATCATACATTGTTGGGTTTGTAGAGTAGTTTTCTTCTGTCATTAGCCGAAAGGGGAAAATAAGACATTCTACGAATTATTAGGTTACCGTAAAGCAACCACAGGTAATCTGTTTACATTACACGTCAAATACTAAGTACAATTCTGCTTAGTTTTTGATAGTTATGGGTATCGTGAATCCTGAATCATATATTATACATACATTCCGTACACACCAGTTAGTATTTACACTCAAAATTGACAAGAGTTCAACAATTTACGTTGTACTTGAATGACAATGCATCATTTAGCAACAACAAACTGTAGTGTATTTAGCGGAAACACAAAAAAGGAAATTCTTCCGGTACTCCGTAAACATGACGTTGTGGCTGGAATTACGATACATGCACTCTATCACCCGTACCTGTCAACACGAGTGCTTGGCATGTTTAGCAGTCTGAACATACAATATCCTTCAAGTTCAGGGTAGGGTGTAACCTCTAACCCCCCCTTATGCCCGCACTCAAAATTTTTAACGACTTGCTGACAGAAACACGTCCGAAGAAATTTTTGAAAAATCCGCCGATGCCATCTTATTTGCTATATTTTAGCTATATTTTTGGGATTTTGTTTGACTGGTTTGGAGAAAGTCGATTTTTCACTGACTTTCACATTTGGGAGAGGATAATTTGAAATATTTCAGTTTATAGTGAAAATCAACTTTCTTCAAACTTAGTTTCACCAAACTGTAAAACAAAATTTAAAAAATTGCATGAAAATCTAGCAAAAAAAGATTACATCGGCGGATTATTCAAAGAGAATTATTCTAGACGTATTTTTGTTAAAAAGACATGACAGTTCAAATAAATGCACTTTTATAAGTTTTTCATGCCGATCTTTACTTATCGGCCCCGCTACGCTTATCGGATTTCCAAGCGGAATAGCTCCCTAGATCCTTCATAAGAATCTCTACGAAACGTATATCTCACTTCATCTTCCTTGTCCGACTCCCATTGATAGGGCTGCCGAAAGGGGAGAGGCAAAGGTTACGTGCCACCCTACATGTGCGCGCGTGCACCTGCTAACTAACTATACGCCCGAGTAAACCCAAAAATTAAAGTGTTACATGGTTTTTAGGCATGGTTGATCGGGAATAGGAATTTTGTTGAGATATAATCCCTGAGGGATACGAAATTGGCATTTTGGTGAGGAGATGAAAAATGGTTTTAAATTCCCTCGAGTATTCCTATGCATAAAAAATTAGAATGAATTGCAAATTTCCCCATTCCCCCGCCCTACTTCACTGTGATGGGATGTCATTTATGGAACGAAAACAAAACGAGACTTTGATACGACACTGCACTCAATTCTCTCCTGTGAATAATATATTGGGAAATTTTCGTTTCTTCAAATTGGGATATTGGGTGAAAATGCATTCAGGCTGAATAAGTCCATACTACTTGTTTTGAATTTAGATTGGAATGTACGTATAAGTATTGCTTGTTCAAAGTATGACCTTCGATAAGCACATTTCCTTGTGGAAAATACTTTCGGATATAGTGAGTAAATTTGCTGGTAGAGGTTGCACCAGCTCGGTATTAATATGTACCTTGAATGGCCGATTAAACGCCCGGGTTTCCATTTAAAATTAAACCCTTCTAACCCGGTTTCTAATTATGCACCGGGGTGACTCGAACTTCGGGGTTTTCATGGAACAACCTATCCCTTGATCCGGCGGTCGATAAAAATCAATACAAAATATGTGTCGGTGTTGGTAACTGCTTTAAATCTCAAAATCTTTTAGACGTTATAATCCACCGCAATATTTACGTTCGCTGGGCAGCATGAGAAGTGAGAACCTAATTGAATAAAAAAAAATAAGCGAACGTTTGACCTCGCTTTAATGTGAATGCAATATACAAATTTTCAGAAGGTAACGCAGAGCCAGGGTGTCATCCGATCAATGATAATGATTGGTGACGGCAAAAAGGTCAAAAAATACTCTAGCAGAGCGTGGTTTCGATCCACGGACCTCTGTGTTATGGGCACAGCACGCTACCACTGCGCCACTCTGCTCAGTTGCAAAGTTTGTTGGATTGATATGCTCTTAAAGTTCAAGGAAATAAGTTCAATGACACAATAATTAACATCATCCCTTCATCCCATCACATCCCATTCCTAACACTTAGACTTCTTCAGTTCAAATTCGCGCTTTTTCAGCTATACAAATTTTTGGCGCGTATGCCTGAATTGATGTTAACGGGGTGACTCCTCTCTAGAGATGTCTCTAGACTCTAGAGTCCACATCGAGAATTGAGCTAGATAATTGAAGCAATATATCTGACAAGCAAGTACCACGCGATCACCAAGTCGTACCAGGAATTCGGAAGTAGGTCGGGAGGGAATTGAAATCGGGTCCTGATGGATTAAGCCCGGCACTCACCTTGGAGTAAAGAACATAGATAAATAATTAGGAGAGGATTTCTTTAATCTAAGGCACTCACTGCGCTGAGCCTTATTGACTTGCCTAATCCTAAAACTAAACGAGGCTCACCTAACATATTGACTGATTAATCTAAGGAAGACGCAAACAGAGATGGTCGAATCTTTGAAAGTGTCTCTATAATGAACTTTAGATTGATACGCATACGCATGGTAAGGCGTTTACAAGAGACTTTGCTATAGGTATTGCTTTCGAAATTTTATTTCGATATCAAGTTGATACAAAATTTAACATAAACTCAAATGCGAGTTGGACACCGAAGCTAGAGTTTGATTAAAGGAGAAATGTTGCGACTCTTCGACACCTTTATAAGTCAGTCTGGCAGGGTGTTGATAATGATTAACGGAGTTTTTCTCCAATGCAAGAGTTTAGTTAGCTTAGCACCCGTTCTTACAAAAAAAAATAACATTTGACTATTCCTAAAGATGAAAATCAATGAACGAGAATTTTAAAAATGTACTATTAGTATACATAGGTGTCCATCCGATAATGATTGATGGCCTAACAAAATGTCGAAAAAACTAGCAGAGCGTGGTTTCGATCCACGGACCTCTGGGTTATGGGCCCAGCACGCTTCCACTGCGCCACTCTGCTCAACTGTAAGGTCTACTAGATTTATGTTCCCTTACAAATCCCAATTAATATGGATAATGATGCAATAAGTAAAAATTATTTCGTCATTCTGTTCTACACTACCTCTTGTACATTTGTACCACCTTAGTACCACCCTGCTTAGCCCAACTGTTCTGTTCTATTTCTTAAATTGCACTGAATGTGAAGTTAAGCATGTACAGAATTTACAATGGTAACCTTAAATTTGCAATTTATTATTCTCTACTGATAGTTAAGTACGCCTGGTAAGGGAAAAGCTACAATCTTTTCTAGCTTTCGCATTTCAATTTCTAAAAGAATTGGTACAAAATATTAGCTCATTCCAATGTACGTTGGACACCGAATAGGTCTCCGACCCTTCAGTCAGTCAGGGTGTGGGGTATTTCTCCACTGCAAGAGTTGGTGATATGAAATGTTAGCTGCAGTTATAACAAAAAAATAATAAACGTTTTAGTTTGGCTTTAGGTGAATGCCAATAATTTTTTTTCAATGTATGTTACATAGGATGGATTTTTATTCTGATTGCTGACCTCTCAAGAGGTAAAAAAAACTAGCAGAGCGTGGTTTCGATCCACGGTCCTCTGGGTTATGAGCCCAGCACGCTTCCACTGCGCCACTCTGCTCTGGTTGGTGTGTTGGGTCGACGTCCATTTGCATATCCGAGGTAATTAGGCTAATGATGCAATAATTAACAATCACTTCGTCATTTTGTTGACAACTTTATTTTCAACCGCCCAACGAAAACTCGACTGTTCTATACATAATTATAAGTATTAGTAATCCTATTTATTCCGGGAGTGTCTCCTGGAACTGTAAAATTAAATATTTGATTGTACAGTCTTTCCAAAGATAATAATATACATATTTCATCTGATACCATTAACGAGACTCCGCTGTAAATGCGATTGAAAAACACTAATCCTTTAGTGCCGACAACAACACTAATTCAAGTGAGATTTACTTTTTCAGAGTGCTTTCTCCTGATGTAAGCAAATTTCTGCACTTTCACCCGAGGTGAATGCCGGCGGGTGAAAGGCATGAGTGAAAGTAGAAAGTACTCACCGGGGACAACCTACACTTCTTCACCGCTTTCTTCTTTCTTTCAGTCGCGTGCCGGGTTCCGGAACAGAAACATCACTTTTCGTTTACTTCCAAGTCTCTGTCATTTGAGTGTACCGTTAAAAATACCCAGTTTTCATCTTACGATACAGAAAAAGAAATCTACCCAGTTTCAAAAATCCTGCGAAACAAGTTGTTACTCGTCTTAATTATAAAATGTTGGATGGTGTTGAAAGCCTTTGAACTCTGAACCTCTACCAATGAATAGAAGCCCGGACTTCTAATAGAATAAATACTAACGTAAGTACTTATCATTAGACTTCCCGTTCTTGACAAACTAGGATTTAGTTAATTAATACATATAATTGATACGAGGTGAGAAATCAATCCTGGACTTCGTCAAATTAGAGCGTGATTTATTACTCAGTTCTCACATATCAGTACAGTGTAATGAAATAGGCCTAGATTTTTCGCGCCAAATAAAGATCGGTTGACAAATTTATTCCCAGTTATGTTTCCAGTGAAAGTAAAGAGCAGACGGTAACTCGTATTTACTACGTTTACGTTTCCCCGGTCCATTCTGGGATAGATTTGAATGTGACAGTTAATCTGTCAATATTTTCACAATTGTAGATAATCAGATATAATCCTTTTCCTTAATTCGGTTAACTTAATTGCAGATTGCGAGTCAACTCAAGGCGAATTGAAAACAAAATTTCTCAACTGATCACCAGAACTCAGAAGTTGAATCCAAAAACATTCAAGTGTTTTCAAACATTCCGTTTAATTAAAAAGAAGTCTCTGTGGGAGTTTGACAACCGGAAGTGCAATTACTTTCTATGTAACTTTTGAGGAAACAAACAGAAAGTGCATGCTACGAGTTCCTAGAAAAAGGAAGAGAGGGCTTAATAAATGGTTTTATTTGCCCGTACGTGACTTCTAACTTAATAAGCTTACGAACTGCACTGCACGGTATTCGTGATCGCGACCTGGACCCGATTCACGTGGTCTGCATACGTTATTAGCCAACCAAAGATTTTCTGAGAAGAAAGTCAAGTACTGTCAGACATTTACAAGATTCTCTTCGGATTTGGGATTTGTCTCTTCCATTGTTCGAGTCGGAAGTCAATAAGAAGGAAATCTCAAGCTTTTGAAGTCAAATACTTACTTACAAGGAACCAATTTCACATGTAAAACTCAGATCACGCCAAAATATCCAAGATTAATTGTCATTTCAAGTGTCCTATGCAAAAGTGTATCGTAATTGACCGAATAAACGCCCGGCCATTTATTTTAAAACGGCACTAGCCAACCCGGCGTTTATTTAAGCACTGAGTTGATTCAAACTACGCGCTCTTACGGAACAACCTATCTCGTGACCACGCGTTTAATTAAACCCGGGCTTTTAATCTAACCAAGCGTTTATTCGGTATTTACGGTATGTCTCAATTTGTTTCGGCCGATGGAGCATTGTTGGAATGCTTCAAATTTTTAGCAGCTAACTCTTCTGGAAAATCGGCCATGCAGCTCAGGACACTTGTACCTTGATTGGTAGTTCTAAATTTGATCTGACATTAACATGCGAAATAACTTCCTTGTAAAATAGCACTAGTGCGTGTAAGAATCTAACCTCTTGTACTTGAGAATGACGACATCATTGGACGACGAAGAATGGGTTTCTGGGAACATCAGATGCCACTCAAATTTTGAAAACGTGACGCTACCAGGTAAGAATCTCTTGGGACCTTGTTTTTACGAAGAGAACAAATGTAGTTAGCCATTACGTGCTGGTTTGCCGTCCCTCTTAACACTTGAAAAATTGATAAGGGATGACAAGCAGTAGCAGTTACAGCAATCGTACAAGTGCAAGCACTACAATGTGCGTGTTGGAAATTTAATCGGGGAAAAGAAATAAAGTGGCTGTAGAGGGTTACAGTTACAACTTTACAACAAGAGTACAATTTCTTTTGGTAGAAACGGACGAGGTTAAATCATCCGGGTTAAAAGTCGGGAATTTTATTAGTCTCTTACTGTTACTCTACATGGTGGCGCAAGATAAGTTTTCGACGTTCGGCTATACTTTACCTATCTATAGGGATTAATTGTTCTACTTATTTGCGCCATTCCACACAGCAGTGTCAATAATACCTTGAAACCAGGGTTGTGGGCTTTCTCCCACGTAGAAATAGACGATTAGCCGTCATTTGACCCAGAAATGTGATATACAATGAGTTTTATCATCACAGCACAACTTAGGATAGATAAGGGGCTGTTCAAGTATTCGGTGAGCCTCACGAGCCGTTGTTTGACCCACCCACCCAGTTCATGCTCACGTAATACTTGAACAGCCCCTAATGCCTTTTGTCAGTGAGGTTCAAGAAGCCTCATAATTTGGGACTAGAGGAAAAATGATTTCTGAAGCCAAACAAAATGTGAGTGTTATTTTTAGCACACCCTGTACAATTTTTTTTTATTTCGTGAACCTTTGACGGAGGATGCTAGAACCCCAGAGATTTCTAACTTTGAAGAGGAATGAGTAGATTATTACTCATTTTAGGAGCCATAAAGTCTTGGCGTTATGTCCCACATGATCTATTTAATGTAGCGTGTACGTGGGATGGATGTACTTTCCTTTATAGCCTTCCGTGGGACCAAGAAAGTGTCATGGGCATGGTGGAGAAAGTCTAGCTACAAGGCTGTGGTTTGTGGATTACGTTTAGCCCTTCATTTTGGTAAAAATAATGGCGGACTGAATGCCTACAACATTTGTTTTCTGTTGGGATGTTGGAAATGATGACAATGACGATGACTATGACGAAGTCATCATAAACCGAAAAGACTTTATCTCCTTAAGACCAGTTAAGAGTTTTCTACGCAAATTCAAGTCGTAAAGCTTCAAAGCTTGGATTGTTCTGTTGTGATTCCAAGGCTTTAAGTTAGGAATTTCCCCCAATCACAAGTATACTTAGACGAACAATGCACGGAAAGTTCCCATATTTAAATGTTGATTATTCAGTTAAATCGCGCACTACCTAAAAACAATTCGAGGTATACCAGGATTTAATTTAGCAGGAAAATCGTACTCTGAGGGTAATTCACCGTTCATACAATGTCAGAGAACGTACTTCATTAGCAATTTAATGGACACTGCACAATCCTTACGGCAAAAGATAGGCCGTTCAATTTGGCTGTTGACATGTTGTAGCCATGGACCTCCCGAATTACTTTTATGAAGGTTCCAACCCGAACAGTCCGACCGTTCATCAAGGCGACAAGAAATACATTTGCAATTATGGACTAGATAAGATCATACATGAATGCGTTACAGATTCCTGTGAACATATGAAGTACATTTGGATCGTGTATTTATAGCGGCCGAACGGATAGACATTTCGGGTAAAACCTTTACAAAAGTTGTTCAGGAGGTACAACATTTCAACCGCAAAGTTTAATGATTCCAAATGAGAATTACGATAAGTTTATAGCGTAAGTGGAAAGTAAAGAAGCGAACCCAGAATAATTGCATATTAAAATTCCGACAAGGGTACACTTGACATACAAATAAGGCCAACATGTTCAGAATTTGTCCTTTGAAGTGTCCAGGTTACAAGTATGACTTTGTATTACGCAGATACGATTAGCATCAAGCCTTTTAGGTATAGAATCTAAAGGACCTTACACATTAGGATAGGATTCTCGGCCATGAAGAATGATATTTTGATGCAGTGGTTTTTGTCGAATTT
>JAQFYE010000307.1:0-41216 GCA_034694305.1 Protaphorura glebata | reverse complement strand
CCAAATTTGATTCGGCCTTTGGCTATGTCAATTAAGTACTTGGTCTCCTGGTCTCCTGAGCCCAAGTTCATCATCAAATATAATCGAAATTATTACAGAAAATTAGAATCGCGTCAGCCATCAAAATATGTGGAACTGAGATTAATGACAGATGAAAACTAAACTGGACGTTTAATGCAATTCTAACCATATCGTCGAAAGTTTTGATTCGATCGAACAGACACTCTGCTTCAGACGTCTTACAAATTTGCTTAAATTGACACAGCCTTGACACTTTCACTAAAGAAGGCTTAACATGAATTTTATGGACCCTTCGTTTAACCAAGAACGAAACTATTTCTTATGTAAATTCTAATCGACTCAAACCCAAGTGGTCGCAGGGTTAATTTCTAGGAACTCAAATTTTGTGTCATTCTAGAAATTTTTGAAATATCACAACCACAACCATGATCTTGAAGGTTTATTCAACTAAAGCGGCACAAAAATACTATTTCGAGGCAATAATGAGGAATAATGAGGATATATGAGAAAATAAATTTCTTTATGTTCGAAGTCTTGATATTGACTTTGATCATGACATTTGAAATTACCATTCTGAATGTGTGCCCCAATATGGGTATTACGGGTGAGAAATGTTAGTGTCCATGCAGTGTTTGTAAAATCCAATACATTTCATTTTGATTCACGGCAGATAGTTTTAATACAATTTCTGATTGTGTACAATAAAAGTATTTATCGGAGATAACCAATTATTTACTGGATATTTCAGTTAATCTTCCCTGTCCGAACTAGTTTCATTTCATATTTGGTATTAGTAAAATGTTCTATTCGTTATGGTTGGATAGATTCTATTTTACCATATAACTAAACTCAAATACAACTGAAGATATTCAAAGTAATTAAATAAAGATATTTTATTGTTTCAGACGACAAGAAATATATTCTTTTGAACGGATACTACGAACTCTTAAACTTGTCATTTTGTTTTCATTTCAACATTTTATAGAAAAGAGAGGGCCGTCAATTTTGTAGCGAAGACAAGTTAAAAAGATCTGTAAATATTTTTTTAAATTTATGGAAACATTTTCCAAACTTTTCTGACCTAACCAGAGTCACAATTAAGGGAACTAGTGAAGTCAAACTTTTCAGCACTGCCTCTCTGAAAATTAGAACAACATTATTACCAGCCAACATTCCTCGTAATCCAAAATCTAGACGTTTCGCGCTGGTGAGTCCAGTACGTTAGCTAGATGTTGATTTCTTGTAGAGAATGAACTCCTGTCGGACTTTATTCTTCCAATTACTTGTTAGATCCACAAAAATAATATCTTTGCGGCTACGCAAACATTATTCTGTCATTTGTTCTTTTGCCCACATCCCAAACGTCCATTGCGTTATGTGTATTTGGATTCATTTTTACCCTCTAATTATGTTTTCATCACAAAATTATCAATAATCAGGATAACAAACTTCTGGAAAATTTTCAAATTACTCGCCAAGTCCTTTCTCTATTCTCTCAACATGAGTGTGTAAGGAGACGCACAACCATCTCCCCCAATTCAACTATATGCTGCAATCCGCTGGGTTTTAGTGGAAACAAAATATATTTTGCAGAATATTCAATGCTAAATTCACAGAGCTATTAATCGTGCAAATCACTTTTGGAGAGCCACTTGTGCAAATTACTACTCAGATATTGGAAAAAATTTGCAAAACGTGTACATTTCGCTTTTCGGGGAAATGCAAAATTTGGCTGTAAAGTGGAGGTATGAACAACCGTGTACACGAGATCGAAATTGCTCCTAAGTCCATACGTGGGACATTCGTCTCCAGAATTTCGCCTGCTTTCTAAAGATAAATTGCAAATGGCATCGGCAAGGAATGCCATGGCTGGTTGCTATGAATTGAGAATAAGAGATGTATTTGTACATGCCATTCGTGCGTGCGTGCTTTCCAACCAGTTTTAGTGATTATCGTTGAGTCCTATAGATTTTTCGAGTCCGCTGCCTGATATACTTACGTACATATTGATACTCGCGTGCTTGAACTCGGAATTAGTGTATGAATTATTCATCTACACTTACCATATTACACTATGATTTGTTCGATCCACGCGCATTATTTCACAGTTAAATGTCAACGGATTTTCTGAGTGAGACCGCCGTATCATGCACGCACATACATATGAATAGTAATTTCAGAAAAGTGGAAATCTGAACAATTCTTCAGGGAAATTCGTACGAGCAAGAAATTGGTGTGGGTTTCTTGCTACGTTTCCAGGAATGCGATTTCTACGAGGAAATGAAAGTCCATTTTCTTGGTCGAGGTGAAAGTTTGCGGAAAGGATAGAATAAACACACAAATGTTTGGATAAAAAGACT
Organism: Protaphorura glebata; assembly: GCA_034694305.1. NCBI lineage: Eukaryota > Metazoa > Arthropoda > Collembola > Poduromorpha > Onychiuridae > Protaphorura > Protaphorura glebata. Next base: position 38,835 of record JAQFYE010000307.1, on the reverse strand, counting down.
TTCTAGAAATCCAATGAAAAAACCGATAGGATTAATTGGCATTCGCCGCAAGGCTTGTCCAAACGATCCATCGCATTTCTGTAAGAGAATGGGCAGTGTCTCTCAATTTGACCAATACCTGGGCATTCTTGAGGAAAATATGCTAGATTATGTCTGCTGGAAGAATCGGACCCGACAACACAGCGGCATTTTGTGAGAAATCTGTTGGTCAAGCTAACTGATATGTATAAACACAATGTTTGACAAGGAAAAAACTAGTATCCGAGGAACAGAATCCAGGCGTCTTTTTTAAGCGATATGCTGATTGCTCTACAATTCCTGAAATATCGATAACCTTCAAGCATTTTAATTTATTCAAATCCTTGAATTAGGTTGGCGCCAGAACCCCTACAACCTGATAAACGATTTAACACTTGCTAATTTGTTTAAAATATTTTAAAGAGCGATCTTCATGGACTGGGCCTTACTACCACCATTAACTACTGTGCAACTTTTGCATTTTTGCAACAAAATCATTACTATGTCGAATATTTTCTGAAAAGATCTATGATCGAAATGATCGAACATATTCTTGGAATTGATAATATCAAAATTAATATTATGGTTATGATGAATGATGAATCTGAACAGCGTGAAGTCAATCACAGAAAAATTAGAACTAATTATAATTAGAAAATGCTTCAGTTAGAGAGAAGAATCGAGCGGGTACCATTCGGGAACTCAAATCTCAAATGCGTAAATGACTCGATCCAATTATCAAATGCTTTCAGCATAAATTCACGAAACAATTTATACTGGGCGGGCGGGGGGAGATGATCAATCTATGAATTTCTTTAACTTGTGCATATTTTTAATTAGAATTAAGTTGTGTTTTTGTGGCAAGGCATCTAAATTTTGCTGGAGATGAATCTGAAGGAATTCTAAATTTTCTATTTATGGTTTCGATCGTAATTTGAGAAAATTATTAAGTCGTCATTGCTCCTGCAAGAATATTCAACCTTTTTTTAATTTACAAACTGATTATTTAAGTACAATTAGGCTTGAACGACATCGGTTACAATTTTTGAGTAGAATTTTGTGTGAAGAGTCAAAACATTATTTGGTCTAGTGACCACCCACCGATATATTCTCAGGTTAAGTTCATGCACTTTTTCCTCTCCAAATTTCACAATACTTTCAAGCTCCATTTACAATTAGCGATGTGACGAAGAGTTGCGAAATGACCAGTAAGCCACATCCATTGTAGTGTTCGGTCCACGGAATGAAAAGTGTCTCCAAAAATTAAATTCTTTAAGTTAATCGCCTAAGGGGTCAAAAAAAATCCCATTTCTTCTTTAAACGGGGTCATGTTCTTCTTATTTGGTAAATCCCGAATTTTCAAACTAGACGTTCAAATGTTCTGATTACAAGTACAGTTACTTGAACGATTTTTTTGGCTTCACTAGTCGAACAAAATTCTATAGGTCCTCCTGACCACATTTATATTTCGCTATGAACTGGAGACCACTTTGTCGAGAAACTCGTAAACCTGATTTTGAAATGTAAAATTATGTGACAAAATTTATATTTTTATTTTTATCAAAATTGTTATAAATTGAAGATTTATCGTTGTTATTTCAATGCGGCTACCTTTGTCATAACTAGCTGCCTAACATTTTTTATAATTTGCAAATTTTTTAAAATTGAATCCGACTTCGTAATGTGTAGAATTGTCTCTATTCTCTAATGTTTAATCCGACAAGTCAAAACTGACCTTCTACGAAGAATATAATGTTCCGATATATCGCATTTGTTAAATTCGTTGAGTTATAGAATTGGTCGAGTGATGATGATGATTACTGACGATGAGTCCAGTATATTTCTTATAATTACATTTCTGGAACTTGAGAATTAGAAATTTCATGGATTCCGGGCAGAATAGGGTAAATCGAATGAACAATAATTGTTCCTTATGTTTTAATTCAAATTAGAATCACAATTATTGTCATTCGATGACGACAGAAAAAGCTGTTCTCTTTAAATTTGTACGGCTGTACTCATCGTCGGTAAAACAAATCGGCACAATAGTAAAAATATTATTACAAGAGGTATTTCGTGACGCTATATAGATAATCAATTTAAACTGTTAAAATGAATACAAACATTTAAAACAATGCAATTGAAAGCTCACAATTTTGCTTTTGTTAACCCAAAATTGTTTTTGACGAATGAAAATACAAGTCGGAAATTACATAAGACGGTTAGTAATCACTGTCAATTTAGTCACACCGAAGTAATACTAAGGAACGAATTATTTAATCAAAATATATTTGACAATTTTACATTAACTCTTTGTGACTCATTTTCACAGAATTTGAATTAAATAAGAAACTCCAGGGACAAAATTGTGTTTCATTCACATTCTGTCGTCTGCATTGCAAGTAATGACATTTTTCACAGTACCAATATTAAATATTAATGCGTTTTACTACTAAAACAAGAATTCTTAATAAATCGGACGGTCAGACAGCTATCATTATAGCCAGAGTCAACTAATGTAATAACTACCTAATAAGTACCCGATTATTAACACTGACTCCGTGTCAAGCTGAACTCAATAAAATACAAGCATGAAGGTTGTAAAAATGTGTCTACAGAAAAGTCGTGTTCCTTGAATTCTATAAAATCTCGTCTAAAAACACTAGCGTATTCGCATTTTATTTAATTTGAAATCTAGAACACTTCATTCCAACTTCCAACGTTCAAACGTTGTACATTTCATTAATTATACTTATTAGTTATTCGAAAACTATTAATATTTAACACGCTATGGATATATTATAAGAAGAAGGTTTAAACCAACAAGGTTTTCCTTCAGAGAATGGAAAATATTTATTTGTTTTAGACTTCTGTCTAACTTATTGTAACTATAAGAAAGTAAAGACTTAAAAGCCATCCGAATAATTTAATTTGGTTGATAGACACCGATATCTGAACAGGTTAATAAGAGTTCTGTGGCATCATTAATTGTGCAATGTGGACACTATTCATACAAATCCATTTCGATTCAAGGAGGAATCTGAAAAGATTCTGCCATAGCCAAGATAATAATTTATTTTTCCGCGTATAATTCCTTAATTTTGGTTAGTAGTCATTTGATCAATCGACGAAGCCTTCAAATTATTGCATTTAAGGAATCAGACTACATTCAGATTCCGCTCAACTTTTTAGTCGGTTTTACGAAAAAAAAGTATACCCTTCCTTATTGCAAGTCAACAATTGAAATTCTTTAATGTCAAATTATAATGTTAAATTATAAAGATAATTCCAGAATTACAAATTCTCAACAAATATTATCTTCGCTTATGTGCGAAATATATTACGCACAGTTGTTATGCAGTGTTAACAAAGACATTCAATTTTTAGATGAATAATCAGGTGGCCCAGTTTAAAAGGCTACAAATTTTCTCATTGTGTACTTTTCTCGGCCCTGGATGTTACAGCTATTTTGTCAATGGAGTACGTTTGTATATAATCCGAGTTTACACTTTACACATTGCATAATATTGATCATCCAAAATATGTTCGACGGATGGACGTCAACCCCGAACGAAATTCCATTAATGCATCAATTTGAAACAAAACAATTTTTAGTTAATCTTGTTCTCCATCTGTTCTCTGTACTTTTCAGACCCGAGACGTGATTTCACACCCTGAGGAAGTCAGACCTGACATCTCAGCATTGACAAAAGATGATGAATACGACATTCCAGACTTTTTGGAACCTAATCGACCATCACCAAAACTTGACGCAGATGACTTGGCCGAACTAGAGAAAGAAGTTGAAGTGGTACTAATGAGTAATGCAATCGCAGAGGCAGCAGCGGCCGCCGGGAATGAAGAAGTTGACTCGGAAAATCCTGATGGACTTTTCACAGAAGGAGGTTTAGTATTTTTGAACAACAACCCAAAAAGATTTTACTTTGAGGATGACGGCGTTGACGAAGACGAAGATGGAGATGGATTGTTTGACAATAGAAATGGATTTGAAAGGCGAGAAAGACTTGACGTAAAGAAACCTGGGCCTTGGTATCGCACCGTCAACAACTTTGCCTTTGAAGACTATGATGATAATGAAAAGGTGAGGCAAACTAAAACTTTCGCTACTTTCACTTTCTTTTTACTTGGATTGTCTGGAGGTATTTCTTTTAATAATTTATTTTCCTTTTGTTTCCTCCTTCTTTGAGTAAGAATACAGATTTCTAGGAAGTTGAAATATTTGTACGCTATTACGCTTCTATTGGTGACACTTCTCAAAATATATTTTTCTCATATTTGTAGTCTCAACGTATTGCAGTGAACTTGTTGTCTAGCTAAACCGTTTGTAATACCTGACCTAATAATTTTCTGTACTTATTTCTACGAACTGAATTTAAAGAAACAGTCCTTGTACTATGTTTTGAGAAGTTTCTTCAATGTTACGGCTATTCAAAATATTTTTAATTCCGAATTTGTTGTCCTTAGTGCGTGCGCCAAATGATATGAATGAAACGGTTCCAATTTGGGGAGACCTAATTGCTACCGGATCTACCGTTTTCAGGGTTATACATATTCCAATAATTATCTGGCGTCGTCTTAAAAATATGGGTTTCGAAAAAATTATTGGCGATGAATCGGCGAAATACATCTCGGCTAATGTGACAGTGTTAGATTCTACTAAATATTTAGGAAATTTTACATTTTTTGTATTATTTTTAGGAAAACAAGTGGGAACAACAACAAAACCAGTTCAACACCGAGTTTGGGAGTTTGGGCCCAGCTGATATGGTTGCACCTCAGATAGCACACAAAAGTGAGTCGTACTGTCTTTTCTCATGTGTACTAATTTTCTGTAATTAGGACGACTGAACATTTTAACAGCTATTTATGACAGTATTTTTAAATTGTAATGGAAACAAAACCGTGAGAATAGACTCCCGTAATTTTGGAGAACACATTTGAAATATTCCTGAATATATTGTTACTCCATCTAAATCAAAAACTACGATCACTTGAAACGAGAAAAGAATTGATATGAGACTTAGTCGCGATTAAAGATTTCGGATTCAATTAATTTTAATTCATTAATTACTCACTACTTATTTCGATTTCACCAAGATATTTTGGTTACAAGGCCGACAACGAAACTACTTTTCGTGTGAAAGTACAAGTAGTATGATATCAGAATTAATTTTATCGGTCTTCATTATGGTCAATCCTTTACTTTATTGTGAAGTCTGAGATTTTCAAAAAAGGTTCATTTCGATCTGTTTACTATTTATCATAACATAACAATAAATTTAAGTTCTAAGTGGCGTTTAGCGAGACTTGGATCTAGTTGTAAAATACAATCATTCTACAAGTTCTTTGAAATGATGTGACAAACCAATTTTCAGGTTTAAATCGCATCGCATCGCCAATCGCGTTGGAATCTAAACCTCGAGAAAGCCGACAACAGGTTAGTATTTATTCGCCTCGTATAGCTTATACGTTTAAGAACTCCTGATAATAAGTGATTTCACATAATTTTCTATAATGAGCTGTTGCTGTACAAGTTGAAGATGGGATGGATGGTTTAACTAAAATTCACGTGGTTTAACCAAAGATTGGCATCAAAGTTTACAAAACCTAACATTAATTAAATAAATTAAGGTCGGCACGAAGTGAACATAGCAAAATATATAACATTATTTGCAAACGTGGTTCTGTATTTCCAAAACCGATAATATATCGCTACTCGGCTAGGTGAACGAAATAATCTATAATCGTTACTTCGATTGTACCTATTTCCACTACAATAAATAGTCGGACTTTTATAATTCGACCATCAAATAACAATATAGATGTTGTAGGCCATATATATAGTTAGGCATTATTTAAATGCCTACGCATCATCTATAGACTCCTCGCCATATAGAAAATGCGTAGGCATTATTAATAATGCCCGGGCACTATTCATAATTATGTATACAGCCTAGGCTTTATTCATATGGCGTGTGTAGCCTAAAATGATGACGATATGATGTAAAGGACGAGAAAGAGTGTATAATGCCTAGGCATTGTTCATATTGCGTATGATATTTGGCCAGAAATGACCGAACCGAACTGAACAAGTTTTAGCGTTGAGCACCAGAGTTTAGTTAGTGTCTTTGAGACACTAAGTTAGGGAGACATTTGTAACATTGACCTTGACCTTTTCAGTTGGCAAGAATCACAGGGATGGACGAATTGTAAGGTCTGGAGTATACGGGCTGGACAAAGGGGGTTTTTTCTATCATTGTGTGTGTAAATTTAGTTGACGCCGCATCGAGCGACAACGTCTATTATAACAACTCTCGCTGTGGCGTCAACAAATTGTGATCCATAAAAGCTAATGTTAGAAAAGTTGGTCAGACTTTTGACCCATAACATGTTGGCTCGTAACTAAGAATTTTACCTGTTAGGGCGACATACGAGGGCTGCCCCGAATGTCGTAATGAACAATGGCACCCGATATTATTCCATCAAAATCAGCGACCGAAATTCACAAAAATTTAACCAATACTTACCGAAATAATGCTCTTACCCTGGAGCCACCGAATCGGAACAGTGCGATATCGGTTTCTTATTGTTTAACAGCAGATTCCCAGTGTGTACTCGGTTGCAGGGTCGTCCCGACCTCCCGACATAATTTTGCGCCCAGGTCGTTTCCTCGAATTCTGCACCCCTACGGTCTCGGTCTCAAGTAAAGAACTTTTTATTTACTGTATCTTATTTAAGGTTCCGTTAAATGATAACTTCAATAAACAAATCATGGTAATGACGTGCGTAAACATAAGTTCTCCCAAATTCCATAACTAATTCTCTGTCTAAATCCGGAAAGGTAACTGGCGAATCCGAGCGATTCTCTTCTAGTTGCACTGATTAATTTCTCATTTTATAAAATTTCAACGTTAAAGTATCGAGCGTAACATTAGCAATATAGATTTGGGCCATTTAGCTAAAAATCAAGACATTTTGGTCATTACCATCAAAACAATTCAGTTCGGTTCGGTCATTTCTGGCCAAATATCATACGCAATATGAACAATGCCTAGGCATTATACACTGTTTCTTGTCCTTTACATCATATCGTCATCATTTTAGGCAAAATACACACGCCATATGAATAAAGCCTAGGCTGTATACATAATTATGAATAGTGCCCGGGCATTATGGATAATGCCCGGGCATTATCTATATGGCGAGGAGTCGCCGGCATTATGAATAATGCCTAACTATATATATGGCCTACAACATAGACATGCATTCCATGTTCCGTGTCTATACTGTAATAACCTGGAAGTTAGGAGCACTCCTGTAAATTCTACTATTGAAACCTAAAATAATTATGCAATTGAATCCATTTTGTTTGCGGACACGAGCACTTCTCAAGTTGAATTTAAACGAAAGGAATAATACGAATTAGACTTACAAGTTTTAGAAGTACTACGTTTCATCAAAATATTGCAATGCGAAATTCATAACATGAATGTGTGAGGGATTTATAATGTGGTGCAAATTCCGGTGAGGATTCAGAGAGAGAAAGTTTTGCAAACTGACGAGCTCTAAATCGAAACGGAAGTTTTCAGACAGAACGCTACAGGCAGCAAATGTACGCCATGACGACACCTGTCAGATCCAGAGAATGAAAATTAATTAGAAAACCTGCAGTATTTTCTCCTGTTGTACGGAATTACCTAAGGAGCACTACTTTTTCTTGTTGCGAAAAAAGAACTTTATATGAAATACATTGCATTCAGAATTTTAAGGCGATTCCGGGTTTCGCAGTTGAAATAGTTTCCTCACGTCAGAAACTCGCATAACTCGGGTGGGATAATTAATTTAGAGTAATGTCTAGGTGAACAGGTTTTCCATTGAATTCTCTACAAAATGTTTGTGTCATTTTTTCCCGAAGCCGTTCTAGTTTGGAAGTAAATAGTAAATTCTTTTGTTCATACTTTGGAATACTATTAATAAATGAATAAGAAAATTATTCCATTTTAAAGACGGCAGTGCCATTCAATTTTTTAGTAGTCGGACAAATTGTGATTAATATTTTCACAATGTTCTGATTGAAAATGATCTCAGAAACCAACGTCCGGCAATAAATTCGAATGACGCACTTGTGTAATTTATTATCTCTGCAAAACCACAGTGCAATTTGGTTACAAAAGAAAGGAAGAAAATGTGAGTTAACATTACGCCTTAATTACTTTGTAGGATGGAGAATTGGGGGAATTAATGAAGTTGATGACAAAGAAAGCGACCCCCGTGAAACCTGATAATTTGATTAGAAAACCCTCAGGGGACTTGGACGACCAGCTGGAGATTATTAACACATCCTACGTCAACGTCGTCGTTTCTAATAAGTAAGTGTGTGTCTCCTTGGACAAATAAACCGTGGTTTTAGCTTTCGACCAGTCAATTGAATTAATATACATCAAAATCTTAAAAATCCGCATAGTTTATCTACTATTTTAAAATGTGTGATTCCTAACTAGTTTTCTATCGGATGATTTGAAGTTTGATTTTCTTAATTAAATATAAAAGTTTGTATTTAATGCATACATAGTAGAGTAAATGGCCAGAGCCGCCACCTTAGCCAGTTAAAAATTGCGTATCCTAATTATATAATTATTATTATAGCACGGATCAAATCAACTAACTAAATTTGGTAATGGATAGTAGGCAACATATTTGTTGACGAATTCCAATCCAATCAATCTAATGGTAGTCCTCTTAATGTCTTTGGATATTTTAATTGTATGGAACGGCGATTATGTTTGTCTTGTTTTACTTTTCTAGAATCGGTGGCTGGAATGGTGCCCAAGATTTGGTCAATTTGTTGGCTGATCTTTTAGATCTCAAACACTCGACTTTCATTGAAGTCCGGTAAGGAAGTTAATTCATGACTGAGAAAAAATTAGCATTTAACATTGCTGGTATAAATCAAAATAAAATACGTAAAATAAATAAACATCATTATTTCTCGTAATACACTGTAATCAATAGAAATAATAATTATAAAATTAATGAGTAATTGAATGAACAAATATTAATTTAATCTAATATTTTCAGGCAAACTGGAGATGTCGTAACTTTCAAAGTGGAACCAAACGAGAAAAAACTTAACTCCACGGAAATTGCCCAGCGAATTGGTAAATTGCAGCACTAATGTATTGGATTTTAGGAGAAAGGAAATTTCAGTTAAATCAAATGGTGAAAAACACTAATCCTAAAATTTCACTTATTTGTCGAACAGAAAAATTGAGCCCAGAGGTCGAACGAGAGTCTGGTGTCAAAATTGTGAAGGCGAGAGTCGGTGTTCGTACCAATGTGAGTAAAAATCTTAAATTTTGTAGGCTTTAGTTTTATTCTTGCCATTTGTTCGCATATTTTTTTTATTACATTTTTGGAACCCATAGCCATATCTAAAATAACCTAATTGGCCAAGTTAGGAAATCTTAGAATTCAGAGGAGCCGTCCCAATAATGACTTAATTGTGAATTAGTCAAAAAAATTAATCCCAGCAGTGCATTTAACAAATTGCCTGCAACATATTACAAAGCAGAAATGCATGTACTATTCTTTGGGTAGCGATGTTCAGCTGTCAAGTATTTGGAGAAAACAAGGTTCAAGACATGTGAAATTATGACGAGAAAGCTTTGAAGTGCTTCTCTGGTCCATAAAATCATTCCACGAGAGTGGAGGATGGCGTGCTTTCAAAAAGTGACAAGGGGGTAAAAATACCCCTTGCCTGAGTTTTGTGTATTTAGGAATTCCTAAAACTTACACAGTTTAAGTCGTTTAGGTCGCCGTTCTCGTTATGTGGAAATGTGAAGTTATGTGGTTTTCTATGGATCAGACAATTAGCGGATTTGTGTAAAAAATATAATTCGAATAATTTGATATGTGAATTCCAAGTTTAATGTGAAATAATCTGATGTTTGCCAAAGTCTGAATTTTTGGTTGGTTAAATCGGCAATTTCGTCGAACTTGCTGTATAATGGTCTGAAACCTTTCTTGTTATTTGTGGAATTAATTGGAGTCTCAACAAAATAATTCCTTTCTCGTGGTTTTGAAAGTGTTTTAAGCTTTTGGCCTCACCCCCACCGTTGACACAGAATTACGTCGTCTCGATCGATTTGGCCGGAATCTGTATTATAGAATATTCCATTCTGTCAAAAAGGTAAAACTTGACAGCCAGGATATTGGAATTAACGTCCACGTATGCAAAAGTAATAGAAGAGAGTGGATGTGGTTCGTAACCCCGTCTGACTGCCTGTCTCACTACTTAGGTACTACTCTTGTTCAAATTCTCTTTCATCTTCAATACTTAGAACCCTAGTTTTCCAATTTGGTTTTTAAAGTCTAGACAGGGCTGCAATCAAAATGCTGATGTCTCTGCCGAAATCAGGTCCTCTGGTATGACAGAAATATTACGAAATCATAGTTTACATAGTAAGCTGATTTTCATAAATATACAGGGCTGCCAAATGAATTCGTAAATCAAATAAATAAATAAATAATTACAATATTTTTTCCCGAGGACATTGGGACTCATTCACAAAATTAATGTCCGGATCTCGTTGATAAAATTACCTAGTGTCTGGTTTACGTTGATAAATCAATTCTTAGAATTTATAATTCGTATCTGGCCGTAACATAATTAACTGCACCGAAATATAATCAAACAGTGACACGCTTTTCGTGGATACACTACATCATCACACCAATTTAGGAATTAAAAAGCAAGTTTCCTTTTGATCAATGCAATGCAGAAAATAGGGGTATCATTTAGAAAACTTTAGTGAATTAATTTAAATTAAAATAGTCGTTTTGCGTTCACTTCAAAAACAAACTGGCCTGTATTTATTGAAAGTCGACATCAGATTTTATTTGTTTGAATCGCGACATTATTATTTCAAGCTATCAAATTCAACGTATTCCATGTACCTAGAATATATTAATTCTGTGAAGTAAACTTCAAGCTTATAATGAAAAAAATTATGATTACCCGTGTCACACCAACAAAAATATTCGGCATAAATTTTTCATGGAATGGGCATTCGAGCTTTGAATATAATTTTGGGGAATACGCTGTGTATTATTGGTTGAAAGTTGCTCTGCTAACTTAGTGTTCAATATAAACTCTCCTTCACATTCACTGAGAGAAATGCAGTGGGCTAACTTGTAGAAAGTTTTAAATAGTTGCAGTGTAGGCATTTGGTCTCATGGCAAATGATTTCGGAAATTTTAGTTACGGTAGAACCTTCCTATAGCTAGAATACGCTGCGAACCCTACGTTGTAAACTCGTAATATCACTTGAAACAAACAAATCCTTACTAATTATTTCAATTCCCTGTAAAGAGTCCTTGAGATTATTAATCGTCTTAGGCCCGGTCTCATTTGCCAGTCAAAGAATTAATTACACGATTTTGGACAAGTCCAGGCATCCAAATCTAATTCATGTAAACAAGAAATGCAAAGAATGAAGATGATCTCTGTATTTTGCGTCCGATTTCTGACGTACTGTGTGTCTGCCTCGGCAAACAAACACGTCTATTTGTTTGGACCAGGCAGGCATGGAAAACGGGTAAGTTTCCCGGTCGGCTGGTAGCAAACCTCACATTTCCGAGGCACAGGACTTCATAAAACTGAGAGTGGATTACAAAAAAGCGATTCCTCCAGAGTGTGCAAAATATGTAATATATTTCATCCGTTATAAAAAGCTAGCTGGTGTGTTTTAGACGTTGTTTTTCCTCACTCGCAGTCGCTTTGCTAGGGTCCGATCCTTCGGGCGGACAAGGTTATGGCCTCTGATGAAACACTGTTCTCACCACTTCAGAATTCCTATGTCGTTAAGTGAACTCTACACAGGGCACAATAATATTTCATATATGGTTAACAGATAGCGAAGTTGACGGACAGAATTCAATCGGGTGGTTTAATTTAGTAGATTAATGCAGGAAATTGGTAATTGGGCCGGAATTTCCAATTACATATCCTTCCAGACCCAAACGGAAATGTTTGATGAACTTTGATGAACGTGAAGGCCAATAAAGGTTTATTATTAAATAAACTATTCTTGTCATAATTGAGTGCAAATCAAAGTTCCGTGCCATATTTCTGGTTATGATTGGTTTCCAGGTTCTATTAATTTCCTTGATTAGAGGTTATGAGGTTTCCTCATAACTTTCTTGCAGAGGAAGGAAAACTCCTATGATTATGTACATTGGTAGCGCAGAGGACATTCGTTTTATATATTTTCTATCGAAAATATAAATTGAATGAAAAGGTGAAAAAAACAAGCCAACGTTCCCGAAATTACGTGTGTATTCTATTTAATGGTTAGAGGTGAATGATGTTTCTCTATTAATGAGTAGTTTGGTGTTCTGACTCTTAGAAAAATCCAAGAAACATGATTCCACACCAGAAAATGTCAAATAACATAGTAATTCGTGGAATTGACTGATTTGAGATTAAAGGGCTTGTGGATCCGCTGTCTCTGTTAATATAATTTAGACAGATTCTCTTTACTCTACAACACGAGAATGGCTGTTTGGGTGGTTGACTACGATTTGTAATTAATTCTAAGTAAAGTACGATGTTCTCAAATGTTATCCCCCTGTAGCCCTTCCTCTTGGGTATTTACAAGGTGTATGTTCATTGTTGTGTGCTTTCAAGCACAACAGACACAGACACAGACAGAGGAGAAAGGAAAAGAGAAATTTTAGTAGTCAAACAACTCGGAGCTACTTTCTCCTATTTTTACCTAACTTTGACATGGACTCATACAGTCAGAGAGGAAGAGGAAGCAAAGGATTCCGTCAAGGCTTCCTCTGGACTTCGAATATGTACTGAAACATATGTAAGTATTCAACATTAAACACTTGTGTCACAGGTCATTTGTTTCCTCAGATCCAGCAATGACAATATGGGTGTCATTAGTGTAAGACGATCAACTGGAATCGAACCGCTTTCTGGTGGACTCAAATTTTGTAAAAATCCTTCTCCCTTTTTTGTTTGAACAGTATGAACTTATCAAGTAGGACAGTCGCCAAATTAACTTGATTAAACCAAACAAACAATTGCCGAATTCTAGGAATTCCCGACAACAACTATTTCCGCAGATTTCTATGCCTAGCTCAGTTGTTGGAAACCAATCTCCAAACTTCCCATCTCTTTTCAACCCGAACCTGTCTGGATTCTGGATATTTGAAGTCCTCATGGCAACGTAGGGAGTCGTGCGTAGGCAAAAACCCGGATTCGGGTTTTCCTCTTGTACTTTGCTTTGCTTTTGCCCACTCAAGATATATTACATTATGCGCATAAACAAGTGGCTGACTGTGACTGAGGTGAACTGTAATAATAATGTCTAGAATGTTCTTCATATAGTGAAAGTATTGCGTTACCAGTACAACTACTACAACTACGACGCCATCCCGTCAATCTTCGCTTTTACCTGGGCATTTTTTCTGTAAAGCATCTTATTTCATCTTTTTGACTCTTCAAAAATTATTCTTTTACTGCAGTAGTGCGGAAGAGAAATCTTACTCTATCTTGTCATGCTTGCAATGCAATGTTATGCATTCTATATGCGTGGTTAAGACCCGCGGGGATGCACTAAGTAAAACACATAAAGAAAGAAACAAACAAACAAGCACATGACCGATTATTTGCAAATAAGCCTTGATGTTAGTACTTGCAGATTACAACAGAGTTGTCCGTTCTTATAGTTCTTCTCATTCCTTATTTTTCTGCTGATTTTGTTCGGAACATCCCATATTAATTAAACCAGATAATGGAGCAGAATCTAAATATTTAATAATTATTCTGTACATTTGTTGAAAATTTGAATTGGAGCTGAGTTTCACGCGTCAACCGCTTATTGCGAATGACAAAGATGCAAAACCTGTTATGTACGTAAAAATTAGTTTTCATTACTGAAACCGCGAAAAATGAGACGACACACAAATGCGTTTATCATCGTAATCATTCGAAGAATTTATCTAGCTCAAGTGGTCCCCAGGATACATTTCACTGTATTCTCAACTGTAGTTGGTTACACCAGAGCTCTTCGTTTTAGCTATGGGTCTGTAAAGTTCATAAAGTACGGTTCGAAAGTAATTTATTTGATGACAACTATTATTTTCTATATTTTTAGTGTCCCTTATGCGAAATATAAAGAAACACATGAATTTGCTAGTCAAAATCAAAGAATTAATGTTATTTTACTATGCTCAACAATCGAGTAATTCAACTTTCATAAACAACATTCTTCTGGCAAATGACACATTGCAATTCCATAATTTTAAAGACTTCAGTGGAATGGCTAACATACTTTAGTTTTGAATTCTATTCACATTTTGGATGTTCTGCCCATATCAGATTAATTGAAATGAATTACGAATTTGTGGTGTCTGTAATTCCTCAACTGATTTGTTTTTTAATTATTGTTTTGAAAGGAATTAACTTAGCATTTCAGAATGCCGGCATTTTGATAGATCGACAGTTGAGGTAGTGTTCTCATATTTTGATAACATTTTTCTTCAAATATTTCTTGTATTGCAATGTGAGTTTGTTAAACGATTACGATTTGTATTTTACTTTTTCAGTAACTTTTGAATCTGTTTCTTTGAAATTTTTTTATCTTCTATTTTGTCACGGAATGGGAAACTTAAAATTTAAAATGAATTTATAACCGGTAGAGAATAAACCTGTTGCACGTTAACCTCGCATTTGTTTTCTCGAGAATGAGAATTCTCGAGAATACTGCTTGACATTATTTCTTTCCGCGCTTGCAGTGAACTGTTGTTAATACTAGACATTACTGGTTTAGCATTTTAATTTCAGGAACAACTTCACTATTAATTTTTTATGCTGCAGAATAAAAAAGTAAAAAATTGATCGTTTTCTTCATAAATTATATTGAGGGATGACCGTCAGGGGTAAGGTGATTTGACCAACGCGCGTACTACTGAGTTAAGCCGTAGAGGTGGAAATGGCAGTAGTAATTTAGCGATCCAATGACAGCACAATCCCCGGTCATGATGTGGACATGAAATCCGCGAATCTACTTTTTCATTGGCGAAATTGTGAGATTGCTAGGGTCGTAGGGAGAATCGGATTGAGGAGAGATCGAAAAAGTGGAGAGACCAAGCCAAGCCATCATTCTGACTCAGGAATGGGTCAGAGTCAGTCAAGCCTTTACACACTGCTCTCAATCCATCCAAGTTCCCCCGGGGGTGTCCCTAAAAAGCTTGTGGGATTCCTTGTCACATTCTCTATTTCACTCAATTTCATTCAATTAGTCCTTGAGGTGGTCTTAAGTGTTTTACTCATCCAATCTTCCAATCCAATCAATTTGAGGGTCCTTGAGGCGTGAAAGCGTAAACGCGTGTCATTTCATTTCACCGTCCACAGTTTCCACGTTCGCTCGCATCGTATTAAATCCTTTTTATCATTTTGTATTTCACATCGTCCACAACCCACTAGCCTGTAAAATGGTTCATCTGAAGAATTTGATCGGGTAAATGCCTTTTGTCTTTGAATTTGCATTTTTATTAGGTTGTTTCATGGATTCGACTATTGTACAAATTCTGGCCAATATTTTTGAGCCTTGAATGAAATCAATACGTACATATTCTACCCCAAATTATGGTTTCGTTTTCGTTAATCACTTCTAGCCAAAATTCACAGTAATAATAATTGTAATCTTACAAATTGCTTAATTCGATTGGAAGGTTATCAGGCAGTAATCACTCATTTCGTTTGATACGTCCAGTGGAAGCTACCTTCTCTTTTTCGCCTCAATGTGGTTTACCAATTCCATCGAATTAATTCATTAATTAGAACTCTTTCGTGTTAAATTAATTTGCTTAAGTCCGAACTCCAAATTAGGCAAACACCAATAAACCGTGAAGTACCGCGTTATGTGTAGGTTTTAATTATTATGGGTCTTCGGAAATGAATTCATAGAAATTGTCAACTGTTCATTGATTGACCTGCGTTCCATTGCGTTCCAGAAATTACACTGACTGCGGTAAATACTTATTAATGTCACTATATTAATTAAATGCTTTGCCAGACCGTCCCGGTTAGTGGTACAAGTCAGCCCGTACTTTCTGGTTTTTTAATTTAATTTCCTCCAACTAAAAATGTTAATCCAGTAGAAAAGAATATAGAAAGAAAAAGATAGTAATAGAAAGAAACCGTTAGATAGAGTTGTTTGGGCCATCACTGTTAAATAATTTTTTTTGGATTTGAAATGAATTTTCGAACGGGCGCATTTACGTGTTGAAGTTTGCACATAAATTGTTGGCCTGTATATTTGATTTTTTTTGTACGTACATTTTTTCTGGTACTTCGAATGCTAGACGAGCAGGAGTAAAATATTGAGAGAAAATTAACACCATTACTGCTCCCACAGTTCTAATAATAAAATAATTGTTGTTTTTGTCGTCGTGTGTCTGTCCATTAAAGTAAATTCTCGAGTTACAATTACAGTTAGATTCTAGTCCGGTAGTGTGATTTGTTCCTTAGAAATGTGATGATTGTGTCATGTCATGAATGTGAAAGAAATAATAATTCTAAAAAGGCATCCCATTTACGCTTTGTGGCATGGCCCAACAGACATATCGTGACCCAGCACGTATTGTAATGATACTCACTTCTTGAACTTTGACACTTCTCTCGCTCCTCTCTTTTAACGACAATTCACAGACAGCGGATGTTGAGTCATTCTATAATATTACTTATTAATAAACTTGAACGTTGTGAAATAGCTCCTTTTGTCATTGAATGTGTACGTGAATCGTCTGATTGAGAAATAATACGTAAGCAGTGACATAAAATAAAGAAGACAAAACTCTGGATTGCTTTTTGACCATTTTCTAGCATTATTTTTTTGAAAATTTCAATTAAACCTTAATCATTATAGCAAGTAGGGCTCAAAATTTCGGCATATTACACGTCTCATTAAATTATGATAGGTTGAATATATTAATTTAGACCAAAATTGCCTTCCCTCGGTTGGCTTGATCATCAGCTACTGCAAAAATTTCTTCCAAGATAAATACGCAATAATTTTTGCGAATAGTACCTGGGATCGCGTTGCCATGGGAATGGCGGAAAATTCTCATAAAGAGTCCTTTTAATAATGCCACACCGCCTTTCCGCCTTTTGCTCCGAGTAGAAGTATAAGTTTTCAAAGCTTTATTTTTCTGAGAAAATTGGATCGATGATTGTGAAAAGAGATGAAGTGAAGTAGGAGATGGAGAGGTAGTCGAAGTGGCCAATTAGGCGGCAGGAGGTAATAATAAGGTTTCGTTTACCAAAGACGAGTTTTAGGAAACATGGGTGTCATGACAACGAGTGGCTACTGGTCTGATCTGATCTGTCAGTAGTTTCTCTCTTTTCATGTCATCTAATGCGTTCAGAAAATACAACTATCCATTACGTACGACACACTGCATTCTATGTCTAAATTCGATTCTCACAAAATTGTTATTGCTTTCTGTTGACATATTTTCCGCTCCATCAGACCGACACCAACCTGATTTCAATTAAGACCACTTTGAGCGGAAAAGTAAAAAAAAATATACACGCGTGCGACAGAATAATATCTCAGAAAGATCCGATTTACACAGATAATCATACTATTCTTATTGTAAGTATTGGGATAAACTGACGCAGTTAAAGGGATGTTATTGTTATTGTGTCTCAAGTTGTCAAGACGATTTATTCTAAAGGATGATTTTTGTTGTCGTTAATAATTTCACCCCAGGTTAGATTATTCACGATAATCTACGCACGAAGTGATAGAGCGCCCTACTACATAGTAGCTAATTTTAACCACCAGTTCAAATATATTTATAAGCCCAAATTTGAATCCCTAATTAATTTTGCATTTGATGTACAAGAAATACATCAAAATCGAATCGGCAGAAGTATTTAAAATTCGCCAGTGTACAGTTCATTGTTTGAGTTTGAGGGGGAATTATTTATAATCATATTTTCTCGGAATATTGTATCACCTAATGGACATAAATTTGTTGATTCACTTCTGAAACACAAATTTCACCGAATAACACAAAGAAATATATTTTCTGCTAATTTCCTTCAAAGTTAATTTAGGAGCCCTAATAATGTATTTTAAATTAGCTCAAATAGGGATATCTATTAATGTTCTGCTAATTCGATTATTTTCAAATTGCTTTTTACCCCTGTCATACCATTTTGCAATGTTTCTCAAAACCTTTAGTTTATAGTTCGAACGCAAGGCCCACCCACACAGATTTATGTTTACCCAAGCCACCAGGTCTTAATTTGATTCCTGGTAGTAGCGTATCATTTCATCGTCAAAATTAAACAATGCTTTCCTACGAAACTTCAATTCATTATTCGCTAATTGGATGTGGAAGTTGCACTCGTACATATTTCTTTGATGTACTGGCCTTAAATTGAAATCTGACTTCAACTTGCGAATATTTGAATGATGTTGCTTGGCAACAAGGAATAATGCTTCACGTGCACAGATGTCTCCTACTCTGATCACAATTTCATGGCTATGTCGTGGACAAGTCGGGGAACGGAAATTGAAGACGGGATTGCTAAAAATAGGCGATAGTTTGTCAACCGGCTCTGTCGGGACACCATAACCGATCTTTAGTGAAAGTGTGAAGATAATAACTCACTTTTGTGATTCTCCAATGTATAAACCTTCAGTCATGTGTATGTAGTGTAAATATGCTTTCAATGTCGAACCCAAAAAATTTAATAATTGTCGGATTGTTGAAATTATCCGACCTTCTAGTAGGATGGTCGGATTGAGTTATATATTGCATATTCGGAATCCTCGTAAAATTTTAATAACAAAATGCACAGAATTCCAAAATTTTGAAATTCACAACCGAATTACAATGGGAATGTTCCTGGGTTGAAAACGTGAATGCATGTCCGATCATTTTTTACGAGGTGTTCCGATCCTATTTTGGTATATTGTATATGTGTATGCATTTCTGGACACTAAAATTGTTTATGCATTTCATATCTGTCCTGCGACATATATTACATAATTCTAGACTTGTATTTCTATTTATTCATTGCTTGACTCGTTTCAAGTATTTTGCAAGGATTCTCGAGAAAACTACAATTCGCAATGTTTTTCCTGGAATTCCATATAAGCAAGCACTTGGTTGAGCTCTTCAATATTTAACTCCAGCCTCCAGTCTTGAGCTGCTTAGCATTCCATTTCTAAGTATTAAAACTTATTTTTGTAATACGTTCAGTGAGGAGGGTGATTCAAATATTACATTTTACGTTGGTAATATAAGCCATAAGTCGTGTGTACCTTTGATGAAGAGTGATGAGAGTAGGTAGCATTATAATGCAGAGAAATAGGTTTTAAGTCATGGAGTCTGAAAAGTTTCTAAGGTAACTATAGAGAAAACTCTGAACAAAAAGTTTTTGGTTTCTGTGTTATCACCGTGAAATTTGACATGGGAAGAGAAAGGGAAAGAGAAAGTTTCAAGAGCTTTCTCTTACTCCTCCGCCTTTATTTTCTCTAGGAGTTTAGGAAGAATTTAGACACTCCAGAAATTGTTTAGCTCACACCAAGTTGAGAAAATGTTTTGGAAGTCTTCGTTTTTGTTCAAGAATAAGTTTCGATTTCAGCAGTGTTAGTGAGATTTCAATTATTAGCCAGGCTTGGACGAATACTTTGTTCCCTGGATGCATTTATGGTTCTCAGAAAGAAATGAAAAAAACACAAATTAATTGGTATTCGCCGAGGGGCAAGATAAAAAATCGCCAATTCTTTGTTGAAATTTCTATTACTTTTCATCTGGTCTTGGGAAGGTACCCTCAGTAGCAGTTGTTTCATTTTTGTCATTTTTATTATCCAAATTCGTTCGCTTAATCAAAATCCTCTTTGAGTTTTATTTTTTATTTATTTCGACAGCATTTTAACCAACCCCTTACGATAAATCGCCGTTATGATGAAGACAGTGGTTCTGATATTCCACTTCCGGGTTACCCAAATTCCTCCTTAGGTCAACAGATTATTGACCCGGTTTGTTTTATTTTGTTTTATTTTGCTTTTGTAATTTTGTTTTATATCACACAATAATGCATAAGAAAAAAATTCGATGGGTCATTTTAAATAACTTTGATCCCGTTTCTCTCATTAGTCCAACTCTCCGGCCCAGCTCCCAATTTACGCTACCGAGAGTGCAAACAATAGTCTGTACATTACAACATTTGCTACCTGTGGAGTCGTGGCAGCCATTCTTGTTGCAGCTTTCGTCATTTTCTTTGTTCGAAAAAATGCAAAATCCAAAGAGAAATTTGCAAGATTGGCACAGGATGATCCATCCATGGAGGCTTGCAGGGATTACCAGGTAAGGAACGGATTCATGTAAAGCCGGATTAATTAAAAATTAAATGCAGGAAGTTATAACTAATTCCAGATCTCCGGGGTCATAATTAAAGTTTAAAGTACGTCTAGTTCTGGTATTAACTACAGAACAGAAGAAAAATAACTAATTATGATATTCCCACAGCTAGAGTGCAATCAATTAAAAGTTCATGATAGTTAAGTTTTGAATTTTATTCTAGGATCTTTGTCGAGCTCGAATGGCCTCTAAGAACAATGAGAAAACAGAACCTCTGCGAGCTGTCCAAAGAGTCCAGAGTCACACTTCCAGGGATTCCGAGACTGGAGGAACTTCATCTTCAAGGTCCAGCACTTCTTCTTGGTTAGGGGAATGTTTGACTGGTTGTTTGAATGCTTTCAATTTTATTTAATGCACAATTAAAAAACACTTTGTTCAAAATCTACTGGGTTTTTATATTTTTGTCGGTTATTGTCAATCTCGACTTGACAGGAGAAAGCACTCTATCGTACGTACCGGCCGCGATTTCTTGACGTTTTGCGGTTCTTCAAAGTCCAATCCAGACGAGAAACTCATTTATAATTTATCCCTCAATCCTGTCTAGATTCCTAATTCAAACCCTGACTTCCTTGTCGACTGTAATGAACTGTCGGTGTGAGAGACTGTCAGTAGTGCTAGAAGTCGAAATTAAAATTAAATTTGAATGCTCATTCTAATTCTTGCTCTGCTTGCATAAATGTTAGTTTGCATGGTGATACACTTCCAGTAGTGCGAACCTCGCCCATGCCCAGTATCAAATGTCACATTAGGTGGCATTTCATTAATCAACTGTTTTTGCACGGGGTAATTATCTTGGGTGAACCTATGTAAACTTTGATGAGTGTCACAGCTTTAATTTTTTGAATTTACTCGGATTCTTAGGACTGAGGAACCGGTTCATACAAACATGGACATCTCAACTGGACACATGGTTTTGGTGAGTTCATACTTCTAATTAGGAATTTTGATAAATTTATTTATTGTTGGAGTGAATAGACACTATTAGTTTTCATGGATTTTTACAATTATTGTAAAAATCAAATCTCACAAGTGAAAATTCTATTATAATCTTTAACTTGGTGAATTTCTATCAAATATATAAATTTTAAAAGTTTTGGCAAAATATTCTATACAATTCATTCTTCTTTATTAAAGAGTTACATGGAAGATCACTTGAAGAACAAAGACCGATTAGATCAAGAATGGGCTGCACTTTGTGCATATGAAGCCGATCCTGGGACGACTTCCATAGCTGAAAAGGTTAGTCGTGTCGACAAGAATCGGGAATTGGAAACGAATGTACTACTTAAGAGAGACGATTAATTAAAATTAATGAAATAATGTATACTTCGGAGTAAAATGTATCTCGTGAAATAGTCTGATTTTCTGAGAGATCAGTTTTAATGATCTGTTGTGACTGAGAACGTAAAAATAAAAAAACAAGGAATTTGGATCTACGTATTTCTCTCTATATAAACATTTACTTTGAATGCTTTTACAGCCGGAAAATGCGAAGAAAAATCGTTACAGCAACTCGCTTCCATTCGATCACTCACGTGTCATCCTCAATGATTTGGCAAATATTTCTGGCTTGGATTACATCAATGCATCCACCATCGTGAGTAATTCGAGTATTTATTCATATTTATTCTTTTCCTTCCCTGGGCGACAAAATTGAGTTCATTTTGTGATCTGATCTGATTTGCACACCATATAACACTGAAGATAATAATTTGACTCAAAACTTTTCAAATTTTTGATCTGTATCACTTCTTCAAAATCGTTTTATTCATGAATATATAAATATTTATGAATATAAATATTGTGGAAGCACATTTTAATTTGGAAGCTTCAGGATTCTGAAACAAAACAAGGAGATGAATGAATTAGACTTAGAACTACTGAAATTTGAAATTGGTTGTGATTCAATATTATACCAGATAGGACTTACCCGTGTATTTCTTCACTTTGTACAAAAACTTTGCAACGCAGTTGCCATACTCTTCATCGAATATTGCTCGAAAAGTCGCATCCGTACAAGTACTCAAACGGGTCTGCCATTGGTCGATCTTTTCCCTGATAACATTCAGCGAACGTATATTCTTTGGGGAGATTTGATGCCCATCGCTCCTAAGAATTTGGCAACCATTTTTGTGGTTCAATTTTCTTAGTTGCATGTCGTAGTCAATTATCTGGAGCGCTGTCCTAGAAATAAACAAACGTAATATTTCAAACCCAATATTACGCAAGAAATTAAACTAAAATCATTTTTTTGATTTCAAACTATTAGCACTGTTAATAGTTTGAATCCAAGTAGAATGTACCTTGATCAAAGAGGGGTTCAGAAATTCCAGACTTAAAAGTAATAGGAAGGCAAGTGTGCAGGGATAACGGCAATACACTGAACGGTCTTACTCTCTTATGCTTATAGAGAGAAAATAATTTGTAACCATTTCGGGCTTCACTCTACAGCTTGAAATTTCTTTAACTATCAAAGTGAAGGGTTAGTTTATTTTTGGCAGAAATTCTGAAACACCCTCTGTGCAGTAAAAGGCAAATATAGAATGTAAGTTATACGTGAAGGCAAGAATTTATATGTCCATGAAATTGTAAAACCTGTTGCCTGTAAGGTAGCGTTCAACCTTTCTTAAATCATCGTTGAATTTATATTTTTCATTTGAAGCGTCCAAATCGAATGAACAAACATATGCTTTATTATATTTTGGCTCTATCATTTCATATATGTAAGTATATTAGTGAGTTTAATTTGATTATTAGGTTAGAATGGAAGCTAGAAACCTTAAGCTTCGATGTAATAAACAATTATTTCGTTTTAAATTTCGAAGAATTAATTTCTCAAACATGGAGCGCCTGAAGACCCAAAATTTCCTTTCAAGAATCTTTAGTTTTCATAAGAATCCTTTCGAAGATGTCAAAAGACAGACACTCGCGGAAAAGTCTCGATATACCGTCATGCGTTTAACAAATAAAACCTTCTAATCGATTCGTCTTTAAATCTTCACTTCTTTCAACGTAGTTTGAAATTAATCTTACCCACGGAATTAAGTCCACGAGTCGTTTTTAAGTAACTTCAGCGCAGGCATAATTCGCAAAGAAAAATTAATTTCCTCAAACTGCTTACCATAGTTTTTCAATGTAGTTCAACTCGAGTCGGAAAAGCCATTTACATTACAAATTCAAGTTGTCTATGTCCGTTTCAAAAAGTAATTTCGGGAATGTTTTTCTAGATGTCAAAATTGGTAAAAACAGCTTGATGGTCTTTACTATAGAGTAGGTCCGGTAGTTCCGATAATTTTATTTTTTCCTGCGCAAATTTTACAACATCGGCTTCATGAGCTGGATCGTCGGAATTCTGAGGAGAAAGTCCGTTAATCAGTTTCCACATTTTATTTCGGAATGTGTGGAAGAAATTGGTCACAAATTAAGATAAACGTGCATTGTATTTTCATAGGGTAGAAGATCGATTAGGTGAACACCGTAACTCTAAGTGCAAAATAGAACCCATATCACGCCCGACGGATTTGGTGACACTTCATGTGTGAAGGAAATGTACTATATTTCCACACTACAGACTTTTGTTTTGGTCTAATAGGATCATGGTAATGAACACAAGTTTGATCACTTGACGCCAATTTGGAGACAGATTATTTTTTAAATTTAAATAGGACTTTGTTAGCGTACGCTCTTTTCGATTTTTGCTCAGCCTGGAGCATTCGTGACGTAAAGGGGGATCGAAATTACTTTTTAATACCGATACAGGCAACTTGAATTTGTAATGTAAATGTATTTTTCAACTCGAGCTGAAACACATTGAAAAGCTATCTACAGTTTGGGTTAATTAATTCTCGTTTATTAATTATTCCTGCACGGAAATTACTTAAAAATTACCCATCGTATAATAGTTTCTTCGGCCAACGAAATCTTAAGGTACCTTAAACCCAACCTTACAGTTTTCTTGCACAAATAAGAGAATTTTATTATTTTTCACAAAATATTACTTTTCTACACGCACTGGACACTGTCAGTGATTGAAGCAAAATGGAGAATTATGGATGTATGGAATATGATCTTTGATAAGGCGTTTGATGATTACATCCCGTGCATGCATGCATGGGAAATGCATTGGATTACATTTTCGTACCTGAAATTAACTTAAGTCTAGCCAGAGAAAATACCACGTTTAAGAATGGAAATAGTTATCATTCATACATTTCTGGGAATTTATGTAATGTTGAAGTCGGGAAGTTAAATGAATTAATTCCAAGCATAAAGTAGACAAAAATAGGAATTGGGGTATAGTTGTAATGGTAGTTTTCTCATGCTCGGGTATTGCACTCCCTCATCATGACACTTCTTTTAAAGGTCAAATCAGCATATAACGATTAAGCTGCTAAAACTGATTACTTGATTACTATCACTAGCATGAGAGTCGAAAGAATCCACTGATGGTAAAAAGAACCATGGGTGACACTGCCACTTGTGATCGGAGGCACAATAACTCCTGTGAATGATTTAATTCTGAATTTTGTCTACCTATTTTAAGACGGACCATGACCCAAGAAATCCTGCTTACATTGCAACTCAAGGCCCAATGGCGACGACATCAGCGGATTTCTGGCAAATGGTTTGGGAGCAAGGAAGCGTCGTTATCGTGTCTCTTACTCGTCTCTCAGACAATGGCACGGCGCTCTGCCACCGCTATTGGCCAGAAGAAGGCTCCGAACTACTTCACATTTATGAGGTTTCAAAAACTTTTATTTCGTGTATTTAGAAAGACCTTACCAGGATTTGGAAAAAAAAATTACCCCCTCCTCTCACCGATCGGTCCCAAATTTTTGTGGGTCCCACCCCATGGGGACTCTGGGAAAAATAATATTTTTTTTGCGGAAACATGAGCCAACCACGCGCTCCGGCTCAGGCGGCTTGGCCGCCGCCTTCGCTACCAAGAGCGAAGTCGTCTCGAAAAATATGAAAACTAATCTTGAATCTTGATCTTGAAAAAAAACATACTCCGGGATGGGCAATGCTCAACGCGGAACCCTTCGAGTTGGTTGGTACGAACCAGAAGTTAGGCCATAACAAGACAGTGCATTTAAAATCTATTTTGCTGTGTGTCGGATGCGTATTTTATTTGGCAAAACTGAATTTTATTTAGGAAAACCATATTTAAAAATTCAAAATGGCTGACCAATAAAAATTTCAACGCAGTTGACCTTGGGATGTCCCCAACTGTCACCAAAGAAATTTTCAGCCCGATCGGAGCAAGTTCAGAATTTTCAAAATGGCGACCAAGATGGGGAACACCAACAAATATTTGGGAGCGATCGGTGAGAGGGGAGGGGGGGGGGTACAAATTATAAGCCCAGGATTTCCAGCTGTTTGGGATCAGTTTTAAAAGGAAATTACTACTCGGTACGCTCTGTGGTGTCTGTAGTATATGATATATGTATGTGTAAGCAGGTTGGGTTGAGGGAGTCATATTGGGTTAACTTGTAGTATCCGAAGATTTTATAAGTTTTTCCAGCCTCAATTCTTTCTCTTACTTCACGACACGTTTTCGGATTTTGATACCTTTTTAGAATGTAGCTATGCGGTTTCAAAAACTGAAACCTGTTACACATAGCAGCATCGCTTGGACCTAATTCTGGGAAGGTCATTTGTAAGTATTGTGGGTTCAGAAATCTTGATGAACTTTCAAGGAAATAATTACAGAAGTTTAATTATTGAACACAGGTGTAATATAATTATAATCGATTTTTTTTAAATCTTTCAGGTCCACCTTGTGAGTGAACATATTTGGTGTGAGGAATATTTGGTGAGAAGTTTCTATTTGAAAAATGTGAAGACTGGGGAGACGCGAACTGTGACTCAATTCCAATTTCTGGCTTGGCCGGAGAACGGAGTTCCGACGAGCACCAAAGCAATTCTGGAATTTAGAAGGTGGAGCACAAATTAGATTCATTGCAATTATTACCTAAACGAGCAAGCGGTTAATTATCATTTATGCTATTTTGCTTTCTTAAGAATAGTCGAATTAGTTAAACTAGTATCCTTGCTAATTGTAACAAGACAATCAATCAAAATGTTGTCAAATTGAGCTTGACCTACTATACCCGAATTAATCGTCTGATCGTCATTACTTCAGGTTGAGATATTCCAGCTTGAAGCTGGTTGAATTGTAAATTGCAACTCAGCAGGGTTTTCTCTTGTCTTTGAGACTTAATTAAAGAATAACTCATTTGATACATTATGTAAAATGAATAATAAGAATTCTTTGATTCGTAGTAATAGCTTCACTTTTGTGAATATTTCTGCAGAATATTCCTGGTAAATATTTCAAACATTGAACTAAAATTTCAATTTCCAAGAAATCCTCCATGACACATAACCTATGTAACACAGATTTTTGAGTCCATCTGATTTCCACACAAAGGCTTCCCTATACACCTATTATCTTTCTCGTACCTGTCATGTGATATTTCAGTTTAAACGGGCGAAGAATTTCGGTGAACCAATTTTCAGATCTCAAGAATGTGTTCTCAGGGATTTCTAAAATAAGAGTAGAAATATTTCGTACGACTTTTTTATGCAAAACATGATTGCAATTTTAGAAACTAGAACTACAGATAGTTCTTTTTCTTTTACTTTTACTTCACTCACATGTAATCTAATGCTCATCACACCGCACTTCGTACGAAGACCTGCCCGAAGGAGGTGATTTTCGCCATCATTTTTGCGATTGTTGCAATTGTAGTAGTTGCTAATTGCATAGTCACAAAAGTGATGGGAAAGTTTCCAGTTCCGCACTTTTACCTTGCCTGGCTGCCTCTAGAGGACACAACGCTTTCTACTTGCTCACGGTCAAGGGACTGACTTAATTAGTAGTAGTTTAATTATTACTAATGTAGTAATCAGATGTAGTATTTAGTTTACACATTGCTGCCGTGCTTCAAGGGAATGGAATTTTGCACTCGTTTTTGACTCACTAATTCTCCCGCATTTTAGTACATATATACTGATTTGGTATTGTAATTAATTTATAATTTTGATAATATATTTGTGGATAGCTAGTTCTATTCAATTAGGTTTAGTGGGATGTGTTAATCATTTATAATTAACAAGACGATGCCGACGCGACGATGGGATTATATAGACAAATAATATGGATTTTTACATTTAGATTTTTGGGTTTCAGGAAAGTCAACAAATCCTACCGTGGTCGCTCCTGCCCTATCATTGTCCACTGCAGGTACTTCTATTTTACTCTTGCATTTATATGAAATAAAGACAAAAGTCTCAAATGATACATTAAAGGACAGAATTTAAGCTCAAATGATACATTAAAGGACAGAATTTAAGCTCAAATGATACATTAAAGGACAGAATTTAAGCTCAAATGATACCTTTACTAGAAAAATATTCCATAAATTCACAGTTTGTAAGTAGAATTCGTAGTTAAGAGTTTCTGGTATTCTCAGTTATTGAGATATTGATGTTCTCTAGTTCCAGATTTAGAATTATATAGTTCTAGCGTTTTTTATATTTACGTAAACTGCACATAATTAAATCATTAAACTATTCGCACGGACGAATTCGCACTCAATTATGCCTTCGTAGTTGATGTTAGAGATGATAGCACTAAGCAGAATTATTTTAAAATAGCAATTTCGAACTCAAATCTTACAAGTAGCGAGGTCGCGACCACTCATACCTTTTAATCGTGAAGGAAACTTAAGATTAAGCAAAAATATTACATGAATATCAATGAAATACTTCTGCGTTATTACCGCTTGGAGCAGATTGCATTAGAGAAATTTAGAAATGAGTCAATTGATTTTGGATAACAGACCGATATATTATTAGCCGTGAAATAATTTCTTTCAGCCATTCTTTACAGTTTTAACTTAAGAGGGTTAATGGTAACTGACCTAACAACTCAAATGGTATATTCAGGATTAATTTCTGACATGTTAAACCTCGTTCTACTGTGCAGCTAGAGGAAGATCACACCCTTCGCAGTTTTCAGCATTATTTTGTTACGGATTACTCAACCTACGATACAGTATCGTTTACTTACGTTATGTCCCGAATTCCACGGACAGATATAGAATTGAATTGTCGCTTACTTACTATCCTCGTTTCACTTCCTGGATGATGCCAAAATATATTTAGAGTATTCATCATTGTCAAAATATATGAAATTTTCATCATTGTTGAAATATAATATTATGAAATTTTCATCATTGTTGAAATATATTATGAAATATTCATCATTGTTGGAATACTATATGTACAAAGTAGTAGTAATACTTACTAAATTGATTTCGTGGCTAGAAAAGAATTACACAGTTGTGGATTTTATTTAAACTTTGCAGTGACGGTGCTGGGAGAACTGGAACCTACTGCTTGATTGACATGGTATTGAATCGAATGAGGAAAGGCGCAAAAGAAATTGACATTGCAGCATCTTTAGAACATATTCGGGACCAGAGACCTGGAATGGTCCGAACCAAACAACAATTCGAATTTGTTCTGATGGCTGTAGCGGAAGAAGTGCATGCCATTCTTAAGGCTTTGCCACAATAGAACAGATGCGGCAAGCAGAACATTTCAACTTAACATGCAGGTTGCAAACGAACGAAACTACAAAAAGAAGAGGAACATTTTCAAAAAAAATACAATTTAAAAAAATACACCATAAGAAAAATCGTGAACCATCTTGAAATCTTGAGAAGACCTAATGAAAACGTCAGGAAAATTTAGAAGAATTTCATTTGAAAAAGTATACATAACTCAGACATCCTGAAATATCAAAATCTAGACAAAATCGGGTTAAAAAAATTCTAAAAGGGACATATTGTTCCAGAACATAAGAAAATGACTATACAGCCTAGTCAATTTGTAATTTACGACCCCTATGCACTTAATCTCTTTCTTTGAAAACGTTACTTCAAATTACATCATTTTTTCAAACGCGTACTGCGTTATATTTGTATAAAACAGCCGGTGAGAACGAACTAGTCGTTATCGAAAATAAAACTAACCGGGTGACCACATCATTTAATCAAGTCAAGGCAAATCATTGCTCTCAAATAGTAGGAAAAACAACATTTAGAATTTAAAGTATGTTTTAAAACACCTGAAATGAGTAAAACATATTCTGCATATGCGATACGAGAAGATCCAGATAGAGTAGAGTAGAGTTGAGTTTGTATGAAATGGAATGGACATTTTAAATATTTTTCATCATTCATATTTTTTTTTCAAAATATTTTGGTCTCTTCCCAGTTTATATTTTTACGCTTTTAGGGGATATGTCGATTTATGGTTCAGCAGCTAATCTGACCTCCCTCCTTTAAATTTAAGTCATTTTTATTTTTATTTGCGCAGTAACTCACACCTGCCTATTTCTGGTTAAACGGTGAATTTTTTGAGGTGCGACTTCACTGCGTCCATGTGAATTATCGGAATATTTTTGTCTGGTTTTAATTATTGTCCCGCTCTGTGAACATTAATTTGTTTGGGCTTAAGTGATTAATGTGTGTCCGTACATATATCTAAGAAGTGTGTAAAATTAAGTAAGTTGAACTAATCATGTATGTACTACATAGTTAAAAAATTAGTAATCTATTGAATCAAGTGTCTATATAAAAAATTCACTCGTCGGGCCCACTGTGACTGTCACACTTACTACTCCGTACTAGAAAATTGTACTTATCTGTGAAACTTTAAAAATGATTGATATGATGTGCTTTACACTATTGAGTCTTTTGAGGTTGACTAGGGTACTTCTCTGTTCAACCAGCCTCACAGAAAAGTGCTCTGGCCCTTAAAATGATCTCAAAACAAATTCTCTGTCGTCTATAGCTGTGATTCTCTTTCTCCTCTCTATGGACGAGTACATAGCATTTTATATTTAAGTAAATGTTTAAAAAAAGATGAAATATTAATTATGACAGAATTTAAAACAGGGTGGGCGGGGGAGATTATGCTATGTTTTATTGTTGGGTTTCAACATTGAGGACCGGTGGACATAAGACAAGAACTAATTTATTCAAGTGTCGTTTTAATTAATTTCAGTGTTAATTAAGTCAAAGGGTATTTAGCTGTATTTCACGTGCAAAAAAGCTATCCCTTTATAAAAGCCATTTAAACTAATATCAGGGAAAGTCATGGAAAACAAAAATGAATTGACTTGAAATAAGATTTAATTTCAGGACATGTCACTTAATTGGAGCATAAAAACTATACATTCTACCTCCCTGTGAGAAACCTCTAAGATAATCGTAATTTCTAAGTTTGAGTTTTTTCGACTTAGGAGAAAGCGAAGACTGACTATGGAATTTCTCTCTCAAAGTCACAAAAGTTGTAACCGAAAACATTGGAATTGAAATCAGCCCGGTATTGAATACCATGAATAGTCAGAATTTCGTATTCTAAAGAAAGGTCTTTTCTGTTTGAAAATATCAGTCAGCGCAATTGAGTGGCTTTTAATTAAAAAAAGCGACGATTGAGTTTGTAATTCCAGGCTTACCCTAAATCCTTGGACTTGGACGGAACATTTTTGGTGCTAAATCTACAACAAACCATACTTTTAAATGTAAATCTTTATGTCAAGTTGTTATTCTACACCCTAAAATGATAAATTCCTAGTAATTCTCCTCCTCCGTGTTGTGAAGAATTTTGCTCTATGTATTTGTAAGATTATAAATATTAACAATGTGTACTTTAAACGTTAAATTTATCGTGATTTATTTTGTCAAAACTTTATTGTCACCTTTAAAATCACAGTTTTAGTCATAAAACCGATTTTTGAATTCCTATTCAAAAAGTAATGAGTAGAATTTAATTATTCTGAAAGAACTAAGCACATTCCACCCTGTAAGGTCAAGTCAAGTAATTTATCTGTTTGTTCTTTTTTAATTCGACATTATGTATTTCCATAATTAATTAGAGTATTGATGGAGTATCTTGTGAAAATATTGAGTACGATGTTTACCATACTATATTTCTCTCTCCTATTTGTCGTCATCCATCGTCACTGTGGCGTGTTAAATGTATAAGTGGTGTAACTAATATTGTCAAAAATTTGTAAATGTGTTATTTTTTCTCAGAGAAAAGGGGCTACCAAAAATAAAAGTAAATAGATTCTTGCATTTGAGTTCTGTCTAATTATTTTGACAAATTTATTACTCATTTCAATTAGAACGCTCGTATTTCCTGCAATTACACTAATTCCAGTATGTTGCAGTTGCACAGTCGTTTCGCCTTTCGCAATAAGGATGTGAATGAATGAAGCTTCAAGATATTTTCATTCAATTTTTAATCCGGAAATACCGAAGTTTCTTTTCAAAATTGTTCTTTTGTCCAAAAGGGTCTAAAGTTTTCAAAGTTCCCCAAATCGAATATCAATTTTTCACTTAACTTCAAGACTAGGGTGAAGCTGGAAGGAAATTGAACTTCTCATCAGCGTGAGTTCACTTATTTTAATCTATTACTTTTTTTACCTACAATCCCATATTTTATAAGAAATCGAATATACATATAACTTCCGAAAGAAATGTTAAATAACAATTATCCGATTTTATAAGGGCGCAATGAATAAAAAATAAATAAATTAAAACTATATATCATTAATCTGAGAGTGGATTTGCAATTTAAAGATGATTATTTCCCGGGTGGTGTCCGGAAGCCGGCTAAATTGGTTCACCGAGTTCTACGCTTATTTAGCAGTTAACTGATATTCAATTGAATTCTAAAGAAATATAACGGTAAAAAAAGCGAGAGTGGAAGAATGTGTACAATTTTGCAAATTATAAATTGTTAACGGTTGTCGCAAGAGCACGACTGTTGAAAAGTGTGTTTGCACGTAGCGGTTAATACCACTTTGATGAATGTGTTTGATTCAATTCTTTCAGAGTAATTCAATTATTCAATTATAATTACTTTAATTTACTAGGATCATAGGCTCATCAGTTATTTTCAACAACATTTGACAGTCGTGACCTGAATTTGGTTTTGAACGGAAGTGCCAGCGTTTGAGTTTTACACGATGGAGTTCCGGGTCAAACAGGAACCAGCTCACATTAACACCCATGCTGATTGGAAATTGCACAGAGATGTGGAATGCAGGGTCATACTGGAAAGAATCGAAAATATCTCGTCCGAAATTCTGCCTCTAATTGAACCGTACGCACTTTTCATTTTATCATTTTGTATTATTATGGTAACAGTATTCAGTTTCTTGATGGTACGGATTTGGAGTTCCATCGCGGATCTCCGTCGCAAATCGGGTTTCTTATTCAATCCCTACATCGTATGATTATGGATACCTAAGAGTATCGAATCTTGCCCCACAATATTGATAGTCGATACTCTTAGATGGATACCTTCTCTAGGCCAAATGGAAAGCCACACAACATTGACACAAATATGCTGCCATGGTGCCATGTTAGGTTTGACATCGCAGCAAATTCCGATTAGTGCTGTGCGCGGAATTCAAATTGTTCCTGAACATTTTTCACCGATTTAATAGGGAGTCCACTCCGGTTCCGGTAACCTTTCCGGCAAAATCCGAGAAGCATTTTATGATTTTCGCACGCGCAATAACTCTCAATAGCTTTCAGAATGTTTCTAATTGCTGCCATACTGTCATGGAAGACTCGAATTGATTGATTCACCATCAAAATAGTATATTTCTGGAATGTTTCTGTTTTTCTGTTTTTCCAACTCGAGTCCTCCACGACAATATCATATTAAATTCCACGCAGAGTATTTCAATTATGTCTATATAAGTTTATTGATTCTTTATGAACGAAGCACGTAAAAAGTTCGTAATTAAGAAGGAACTAGTATTTTACTGGGGTTAAAATTCTAAAATAAAGATCGACTGAGCGTGCATTGGAGTGATCGATGGTATTATTAGTAATTGCACGTGATCAGCCATTAGTACAAATTAATAACTTCCTTTCAGATACGCATTCGGGCAGATAGGACAGCAGAGAAAATACATGAAAACGTCAATTTGATTTTGATAAGCAATGTGAACAGAACAAACTATTTTTCAAAAAGCGAACATTCTTTTTTAACTATTCAGTTATCAACTACAATGTTTGCTTTGTATGCAACTACAGGGTCAATGCTCCTTCTGCTCAAACGTCACAAGGTGGAGACTCTGAACAAAGTGAGCTCAGTGAAATCTATCTTCGGGTGATGCAGTGTGACCAGGACTGTGAGACTTGCCAGAATCACATCCGGGAATTAAGCGAACACGTCAGGACCACTCATGCTGCAGGTCAACTACTGACCCGCGATCCCCTATTCATTGACCCGATTGACATGGACCAATCATCAGCTATAGAAATGAATCGTGAGGTTGACGAGGACATTGAAAGAATGGACTGTTCTAAGGAGTCGGAGACTGACCTTGATTTTAACATTGAAAGCGGAATTTCAAGGGAGCCAGATTATACTTCACCAGTTATGACCAGAAGAGGGCGTGGTAAGAGAAACTCGGAAATGCGGTTCAAGTGTACGGATTGTGGTCAAGGCTACACAGCTGAAGCTCTTTTGACTATCCATATGAGGACTCACACTCGAAACAGACCGATCAAGTGTAGAGAGTGTGACCAGAGTTTCACACACAGGGCTAATTTGTGTCTTCATATGCGAAGTCACACTAGAGTGAAGCGGCGGTTCGAGTGTTATTTGTGTCATAAGAGTTTCGCATCAGAATATTCTTTGATGATTCACATTAGGTGTCACACTGGAGAGAGACCTTTCCAGTGTACTGATTGCACGAAAAGTTTTTCAACAAAGGGGAATTTGGTTCGACACATGGGAACTCATGCTAGAAAGAGACGGTTCCAGTGTACTGACTGCGCGAAAAGTTTTTCAACAAAGGGGCATTTGGTTCGTCACACCAAAAGTCACACTAGAGTGAAGCGGCGGTTCGAGTGTTATTTGTGTCATAAGAGTTTCGCATCAGAATATTCTTTGATGATTCACATTAGGTGTCACACTGGAGAGAGACCTTTCCAGTGTACTGATTGCACGAAAAGTTTTTCAACAAAGGGGAATTTGGTTCGACACATGGGAACTCATGCTAGAAAGAGACGGTTCCAGTGTACTGACTGCGCGAAAAGTTTTTCAACAAAAGGGCATTTGGTTCGTCACACCAAAAGTCACTAGAGTGAAGCGGCGGTTTGAGTGTTATTTGTGTCATAAGAGTTTCGCATCAGAATATTCTTTGATGATTCACATTAGGTGTCACACTGGAGAGAGACCTTTCCAGTGTACTGATTGCACGAAAAGTTTTTCAACAAAGGGGAATTTGGTTCGTCACACTTGAGAAAGACCGTTCCAGTGCGATTTGTGTCTTAAGAGTTTCGCATCAAGTAGTGCTTTGACAATTCACTTGATAGGTCATACTGGAGATAAACCGCGATTGTGCAATTTTTTCTTTCTCTTTTTCTCTGTATTTTTTAAGACATCCGTTTCCCCATAATGAATTGATAGGCTGTGTAAAGTTATTGCTACCTACTTGAGGTAATTCCTTCATTATGCGTCTCAGATGGTCTTCAATTTTTTCATTCTCTCTTCCACTCTGTATTTATTTAAGGTATATGGTTTAGCTTTAAGCATTATTCTGTCAATTTTATATTGGTAGATTGGTGACTTGATCTGATTAAATAAAATTAAACTTGAAACTTATGGGTATCGTCAAGTCGGATGTAATTTGCACAGTGCCGTCACACGGGAGAGGGAGATACATCGTGTTTTGTTTTGGGAGCGGATAAATAATTGATTGATGATTGATTCGGATTCTGATTCCAGGTCCAAGGTCCAAGTATATTTTTTTACGAAAATGGGAATCGATTGAAATTGTAGCAATATACATGTACATTATATTCATATTGGACAGAGATCGGGATCCCTCCATATGATTTCCTAATAAGACGCCGTTATACGTACGATAATTTTAGATAATTTTTTGTGGTACAGAAATCCTCGGAACACAAATAAATTAAAATAAAATAAATTAATCGAGAAGATTTCACGTGTAGTTGATCGCGGTTACAGGAGGGTCCGTGACTTGTTTATTCCGAAAATAAACAAATAATTTCACTCTGGGCAGAGAACACTACGAATTCTCATAATACTTAAAATTTCCCTCCTAATGTTAAATTCCCATTTGATTTTGCCATACCTCCCGTGTAATTTAAATTCAAAATTCTCCATTACTCCGACAAAATCAACTATTTTTGAAAATTGAAAATAATGCAAAATACTCCCGCAATGGGTAACGAATAGCTCCTCCTATTAATATTAGCTAAATTACGATTTTGCATACAATTTCACGGACATAATGTATGGTACGACTAAATTATTATGAAATCGCTAAATCGATTCCATACAATTTAATTAATAAAGCAATTCTAAGAAAACACTAGGACAAGACACAATATGGTCAAAATCTGCAGATATAATTCTTTGAGAATAGAATCATAATCTGTACACGGAGAAATAAATTGTAAATAATCGGAGTCTGTATAGACATTATCCATCAAAACTGTAATCACCAGGTCAATGGTCTTTGATTCCGCCGTTCACAAAATGTTCTGATTACGAACTTGTCTTGAGATCTTGAGGAGATGCTAGAACAGGGCCTGTACAATTGACACTGAGTTGAGCCGGACGAAATTGCAAGAGAATGATGAAGTAATTCATAACAGACATCCCAACAATGATGAATAAAGGTTTTTCAATTTGAAAGTAGCCACCCGCTGCCAACCGCAATGGATTAACACTGGCAAAACTGCATTGTAAACTGTGGACAAAGTTTCTTTGCTTCCGACTCTTACAGTCCGCATATGAATGTCGTCTAATTACTCTGAATCCTTTCATGGCCACTAAGTAGGCCAAAGATCCGGCCAATGTTGCAGATGAAAATGAAAGAAGAGTGTAGCAGATGATAGATGTTGATATGGATGCAGACTCAACATTAGCTTGTAGATTTCTTGAGCATTGTTTGAACGACGTAGGTTTGTTAAATATGTCCATCATTTCCGAATTTCGAAGTTGCATCACACATTTTGGATCACCTTCATATAGTTCCCTAAATTGCTCATGATCGCAAGGCGGTGCACCAACTCTAGTGATATAGTAAGCCTGGACGTACATGGCAAACGTCGTTAGTCCGAAGAAACATTGCAATACTTTTCTGAAAGTGTTCTCTGTCAATTTGAACAATTGGACGATGGTAATATGGTCACTCAAAATACGACTGTAGGTTAAACGGCGTTTATTTGGATCCTCGTCGTCCTCAGGCACTACAGCTAAAGCACAGTCCAAACGATTATTCCAAATCTTAGCCGCATTACTCAGCAACTTTGCAAAGAATTGGAACTGGTTGATGAAACAGCGGGCGGCCAAGATGGAATATATCTGAATGCAAAATCCTGCAAGAGAGTGGCGGAAGTAAGCGGATTCATACTCACCACAGAATTTGTCGGTATGACCGATAGTTTCTTCATAGATTCTGGACCGAAAATTTCGAAGCATGGCTTGAATGATGAAAGCACTCGCATCATTAACACCTTGAGTTCCAGGATGGAAAAATAGAAAGGTAAGGTAACCAGCAAGGACGAAAGTATCGATGCATCCGAGCCAACCATAACGCCACGAACCACTTGTCACTTCCATGTCCATTCTTTCAATTGTTTTCATCCAATAGTTGAGAAAATTGCTGTAAGACTTCGCTTGAAGGAGAACGTACCAACCGCTTAGGGCGGAGAGTGCAGTCATTGTCCATGCCAGAGTAATTTGAACTATATGACGATTAATCATCGTCTCTTCCCAAGTATACGGACACCTGTCCACGTATTTCTTATCCGGAAATAAGAATATTGTTATTAGTCCAATCGTAAGGACAACAAATATTCCTCCATTGAATATTGCGATAAGAAAGAATATAAGGGTTCGTATACTTCTCGGATTGAAAACAAATCGACCAGTCCCATCTTTTCTTGTTACTTGCTTGAAGAGTGAGCCACCCAAAAGTGTTACGTACAATGTCAATGGTCGAAGGAATCTCAAAAATTTGTCCGTATATTCCAGAGCTCTTTCAGTCGGTAGTGCTTTCCCTTCTTTCTTTGGTACTGGATTGGCTATTTTTGTTTTTCTTCGATTCGGATTCGCTTTCCCTGATGGTTTTCTCACTTTCAACGATGATTTTGGTTTCGTCTTTGACGACGGCTCCAGAATTTGTGCTGGAATTGGCTTGACCGAACTAGGAGGACTAGCACCTGATGAAGCCATCACTGAGGACGAGTCCGGATCAGACATAGCATGGGTTTTGAATAGTGAAAAACAACCGAAAGTCAAGGGTCAAGATCACGATGACAACTACATTGAGTAGATGAGGTCAAGTACTGTAAAAAAAAAATACGAAATTACATCACAGTCACAATACTAGCAAATTACGGCTTTGAATGTAGAAAAAAATTGGTTTGTAAGACGATAAGACTTACTTCGAATGCGAACACTGCAACAAATACGAATACAACAAGTTGTACCAAAAATGATTTATTTGATCCATTCTGACAGTCTCATGAGTTTTATTGCTCTGAACTTACGAGTATCGAGTGTGGTTTGTTTATAAATAGGACATGTCGCAGCTCGTGGTTACCCTACTTGAATTTTTTGAGGTCGAACCCAGTATAATTTTACAAGAATGCAAGAGTGACAAGTGCCTTGACTTCCTATGTTGAAAATTAAACGCCTTCGCCGTCTAACGGGTGACCCCGAAACCTGGACCTGACCTCGTTTTGTTTCGCGTTAACAAAAATGGCCCTCTCTATGAAATGAGCGCGAGCGAAAGTGAAAGTAGGTTGGTAATGGTAGCCCACACAATATAAATATCGAGATATCATATTGATTTATCACTATCTGTAAATTCGATAGTCTTACTCTGGAGAACTCGTGATAAAATGTATTAAGTCTATTTGATCAATAACATTTGATCAGTTTAAATTGGATAAACCTTTATTGCTTTTTAAATAACACTGTTAAATTAACAATAAAATAACCTTAAAAACTTATTTTAAAATTATGGATTATATTGTACGCGAAATTAAAACAGTTGTTGACTATTGAGAATAAATCGAGTGGGGTTCTGAGTTCGGACATAACGACATAGATAGATAGATAGAAAAAGGCTTTTTTTATTTGGTCAATCTTTTCAGAATAAAATGTACACTATGAGAGAGAGAATTATCACCATTTATTAAAACGATAATCACTGACGTCACATTAACGTTTGCCTTTCGACACAGTATA
>JAQFYE010000306.1:0-41228 GCA_034694305.1 Protaphorura glebata | reverse complement strand
AATTCACGACAAAATTAGATAGCTACTTATGGCATTCGCGAAAAAATGAGATAGCTACTCATGTCACTTCACCCTCGTTATGAGATTTCATTGTTGGTCTGGTATTGGAATAGTTAGTAAAATGATATTTAAGTATTACCTAAGCCTAGTTAATTAATAATGATAATTAGTTAAGGTATTGAAAATTACTAAAATTAGCTCAATATTAGTAGTGTAACGTTAAAAATAGGTTTAATATATTAGAATTAGTTCTTGTAGCATGCTCTTAATAAAGTCCTATAAATCACTCATCAATTTTATGTTATTTCTCTTTGTTCATTTAACTAGATATTACAGTTAATATGGCATTGGTTAATCAAATTGGGTTATCGGAACTGAAACAGTTACAGTATAGTGTATCCTCCCTATAGTCATTTCACTTTAGGTGGAGTGTTTAGATTTTGAGTACCTTGGACTGACTGTCTACTTCACGGATTCTTTAAAACGTTTTTGCCATGCACATTTTTGCTACTACTAGTGGTGCTCTGGTGCTTCCTGTTATCCTGTTGGTAAGCAACATAATCTTTGTGGAAATATAAGCCCCTGCCTTTGGCCATGGCATGCGTGGGAAGACATGCCAGTTAAAATCTGTGATTGATCGCAAATGGTTGTTCTAAAATTGAAATTTTACGTAATTTTGAAAATCGAGTCACGCAATTTGTATTGTATTGCATCGGTTTAAAGTTTTACTACAATGACCGAAGTCTTTTCATCCAGGAACTGTCTAATCTCTGTCTGGGTGGAAGGGCGCTAGACCACGCGGGCGGTTTTAACTGGACGAATCTGATTTCAATTGATTACTAAATCCTGGCATTGCAAAATTGTGATTTAGTTGTTCCGGAATAAAAAAAATCTGTGCTTAGCTGGGGCACATTGAAAATGTGAATTTTTGCCACAGATTTTGAGTTGATTCTTTTCATGGCGCCACCCCGCACTACCGACGGCGAAAGCGAAAGCTCTGGAATTCTCCACTTGATGACAATTCAAGTCAGATTACAAAATAAATGTACAGGGTGGGGAAGAAATGATGGGATCAGTTGAAGGGACTCAGACTCAGGCTTGCCTTGTCACTGTCACTACCGTCGCGTGAATTCTATGAATAGCTAGGCAGTTTCTCAATCAATACAATGCAAGTCGGGAGAAACTTTTATCCTTACGCTTTGGTTTATAATGAAATGAAAATAGCGCAAACACTGCCACGTAATTCTACTGGTTGGGCTTGATGTTTAATTTAAACTATGTACGAGCAAGTATTAATATAAGAAGGGTCAAAAAGTTCATCTTAAGAATTAAAGTCTGGTCTTTAATTACAATTTCCAATTTCGCTTTTATAAATCTCTCAAGTGCTCGGACGCGGCGCATGAAAGTCGTGTATATAGAACGAGGACGCCCAATGATAGTTAAAAAGGCATTTCGTGTAACGTGCTGACAGTGCAGTAATATTCTTGAAAATTATGTGAATTTCAAACCAGCATAGCATAGTAGGGTTTTAGGCATTCACCCTCGTAGTAAGACGATAGGCATCATTTAACTAACATTGCGTGATATCCGAATTCCGTCATTGCACAACCCATGATAGATAACACGTCCAGGGTATAATCCCTAGTGTTTTTATAAAGGCCGTCATAAAACTCGTCTTAAGAATTAACCCCTGGGTTATAATTGACCATTTTCGTTGTTTATTCAAGACGAGTGTGGTGTTCTTATGGGTTGGTTAGTTTTGACCCACCCTGTAGTTGGAGAGTGTGGTTCGAGCTAGGGTGAGCCGACGCAGTTGAGACGCGGTGTGTGAATTCTATCAAAATTCTCTCGTCTTCTTTTGACTTTCAGTCCGAAAAGAGTCACTGACCGAAAACTCACCTTTCTCCGTCGTTCCGTTCAATTCAGGATTTCCAGTCCGTCTTCGTCCGATTGAAAAGGTCAGGTCAAGGTCAGAGTGACCAGTTGTGAAAATGAGTGAGTACCAACTAGCTCCGGAGTTGCTGTCAAGCATCCAAACCTTCGTCACTGTTCTCAAAACTCATCCAGACATGTTGGACCATCCAGACTTGGGATTCTTCAAGGAATACCTCGTGTCAATGGGGGCGAAGGTGAAATTATTAATTATTATGTCATCAGTGATGATGATAAATGAATTTTAATTAGTTTATTTATAGCAATTTCATCTTTATTTTGGAACTTAACCATGCTTTAAATTGTTCACATATCACATAGGTGAGGGTTTTTCATTTTGAAATTAC
Source organism: Protaphorura glebata (assembly GCA_034694305.1). Lineage (NCBI taxonomy): Eukaryota > Metazoa > Arthropoda > Collembola > Poduromorpha > Onychiuridae > Protaphorura > Protaphorura glebata. The sequence continues at coordinate 38,949 of JAQFYE010000306.1, read as the reverse complement.
GAAAGCAGAAATGCCGTGTTGTGTTTTTGACCCGCTCCATCCATTTCGCTTTTAATGTTACTAAGTATCAGTGGCAGGGCATGTTTTATCTCCAGTATTTATTGTCAAACCCACGCCCCTTGTCCCTATCTTTCTTCGCATTTGGCATTAGACGTTTTATAAAAAAAACCCTGGAGGTTCTGGAATCCCACCTGGGGTCTTTCTTGGTAGAGAATTTTCTAGCATTGGCATTACCTTTGTAGATTGGGTGGAATAAAGCTTACAAAGCCACATTCTATCAAATAAACAAAATCTTAAATGTTTTTCACGATTCTTGTCGTTTTATTTCGAACACTTTTTGTTTTTACTCATTTAATCAAAATTTTCATGAAATAATAAAAAACAAGAATAAAGCGGTAGACCCTGGACCGATTTCAGTCATTAAAGTTGGGAGTTGAATATTGACCAAGTAGGGGACTTAAGTAAGGGAAATAAAGGGAAATAAATAACTGAAGAGCAGATATTTGGGAGAGAAAATCGATATGTTAAAGTTTGAAAATTCGAAAACAACCCACATGTTCCATTGTCTCTATTTGCGAGGAAATAACTTATTTAAAAATATAAATACTAATGTAGAAGCCGGAGTTCATTGATTATCGGTTGTTTTATAAATCCGTTAATGGGGTTTAGGCCTATCGAATTGGAAAAGGAAAGGCACAGAACGCGATTTACTGTCTCATTTACCAAGAGCAGAAAAACTGGTAGCCTGTGCCAAATTAACCGGAATGTTTGAGACAAATTGGATTTCCAATTCAATCGATATTGGATAGTCTTACTCAAATTTTCGTACATTAATTATTAATAATACAATACGTATAATTTCTGATGTGAACATAACTTAAGCCCGACTGACTCAACGGTAACGGTATTGGGTCTGGCTCTGGCATGACATTAGCCAGTCACCCAACGTACCGCCATAACGGTTTTGTGAGTGGAGACGAACTAATTAGTTAACGATTATAAAACTAACAGCTTTCATCTCCTTCCCAACCAAAGCCGCCAGGAGCTGGGGATTTTAAGACTCAAACACCTCCAAAGGCACAGGCCACGCCACCACCAACTGTTGACGAACCAGAAGAGGAAGAGGAACCTGAGCCATACCCTGAACTTGATGAGGAAGACATACTCGGTAATTCTAATTATTCGTCGCCCTTCCTTATTTTAACGAATGATGTACATCGTACATCCCAGATCCAAACACTACAAACTTTCGGGAAATCGTATTTTTAAAAAACCTGAAATTTGGTGTAGCGATTAAATTTCACCCCAATAATTTTTTAGTGCCCATGTGTGACAAAACGTTTTCAATAGAGCTAAGCAAGTGAGCAAAGCGACAAACGTCCACTTTGAAATATTGACACCCAATACGTTGAAATTTGAAGTACGGCCAACTCCTAAAGAGATATTAGATAGAGAGTATTTATTAACCATTTACAGAGCCTGATCAGGTAAACCCGGAACAAGAGATGGGAGACCCAGACGCTTCCGTTTCAGAGGAAGACATGGATAAATCCAACGAATACAAAATGGAAGCTGTTGGCTTGTACGGTGAGCAAAACTACGAAGAGTGTATCGCTAAATACACAGAAGCCATTAAGTTGAATGGAGGTTCAGCACTTTTGCACGCCAAACGAGGACAGGCTTACATTCAATTGAAAAAACCTAATGCTTGCATTAAGGATTGTAATCGAGCTCTACAAATCAACCCAGACTCTGCCGTTGCTTACAAATTTCGTGGACGTGCTCACCGGTACAAAGAATTGTTAATAATTCCTGTATGAGAATGCTCGGTTACTAATTACTAATTTAATTGTATTGTTTCAGTCTTTTGGGTCACTGGATTGAGGCTGCCAATGATTTGCGTCAAGCATGCAAAATTGATTTTGATGAACAGGCTGATGCTTGGTTGAAGGAAGTGACTCCAAATGTAAGTTAAATGATTTTGAAAATTGTATTATAATATAAGACAAAACCAGGGCAATTAACTTATGTGTGATTTTATTGTTTATTTTTCCGTATTATTAACTCATTACACTTTTACAACATACTTCAATCACCACACACAATTTTAATAATTTAATATTCCATCCCCGAATTTTGAGCTTGAGTTTGACCTTTATGGCTTGAACTCCCTGTACAAATTCTCATCACGTCTTCTCACGAATATTTTTCTATGGCAAGTATTTTGCACCCTCTATTTATTTTAGCACCACCACAAGACAAATGATTGTAAACACACTGATCAGTTTCTTTTTAATTCATCCACCCACATTCGCTACTCGGCATTAATTACATTTTAACTTAGAAATTATTCATTATATTATTACTATATACTATTAGGCCAGCAGTAATTGAGGCACACGATATTTTCTTCGCCGCTGTTACGAAAATAGCTAAGTTTCTAGAATTTTACACAAAAAATTATTTCACATTCTTATAATTTTTTACGAAAATCCCAGACCTTGTGTAACTTTATTATTACCTAACTAATGTCGTACCAGCATTACAAGAACAGACGCTGCGAAGAGCTAATCTTGACATTTTTCTAACTAATCAAAAATCACAAATGCTTCCCAAAAAGAGGAATAAGTTCTGAACATTCTTATCTGTAATTTAATTATTATTTACAGCTTAGTTTATTTACATGATTTAAATTTTTTTCACGTATAATATGATTTTTGATTACTATTTACTTATCAAAATTCTGGTACCTACCTAGTGGGCAGTAGTATTTTGTTTTGACTTAAGGCACCCCCTCGTATTTTGTCATTGGGTTCTCGTCTTTGTTTCATTTGGTTTTTAGACTTATTTTTTATTAGATTTGGACAGAAATGTTGAGTATGGTCATGATTTGTTTCATATGCTTCCTTTGAGCCATTTAATCATTTGAGATTTTACATTTCTACCCACATCAATATATTTTTTTGTTGCCTCAGACAGATGAATACAATTAATCTCCAGGTTTTGAGCCAACAGATCACTTTTCATTCAATCACTTTTGAGTCTTATTTTTTCATCATCGTCAGTTTCTTGATTGTTTGTCCTTCATTTGATTAATCTGTTGGTGGTAACGGCGGCCGAGCCAAGCACGGATTTACTCTTCTTTTTTCCACCTGTTCTTGGGTGGTGCTGTAGTAGGTGGTGGTGCTTGAGTGGCTGGAGGTGCTGCTGCTTCCTCCTCTGGTACATCCTTTTTCCATTTATTTTTGGGTGGTGCTGAAGTCGGTGCAGCGGCGGCAGGTGTTGGTGGTGCTACCTCTTCTTCCACATCGTTTTTCCACTTATTCTTCGGTGGTGCTGTGGTTTGAGCTGGAGCTGGAGCTGGTGCAGCAGCGGCAGGCGGCGCTGGTTCTTCTACCACTTCCTTTTTCCACTTTGGTTTCGTAGGGCCTGCTGGTGGAGGAGGTGGCGCTGGAGCTGCCACTTCATCCTCTGGCACATCTTTCTTCCATCTATTTTTGGGTGCTGCAGCTGAACCTGTGGCTGGAGGTGGGGCAGGTGGTTCTATGACTTCGATCTTCCACTTAGCACCTGCCTTGGGTGGTGTTCCAGGCACAACTACTTTGGGTTGACTACTGGCTGCTAGAATAGACTCACGTTGTCTTCTAAATTTTCCCAAGAGTTCAGGGAGTTCATACGCGATGGCAATATCCAATTTGTTGATGGGACAACCCTTGAAATATGTACAGGTTGAGGCAAGAGTTGGGAATTCCCATAATGGATTGAGTCGGAAGAAATCCCTGTAAGTGTCTGGGTCAGGGAGATCGTAGCGGGAGATGTTGGTCAAGGTCGAGAGTCCTTCGTAGATATGGTAATTCTAACATGGATACATATTTTAGAAACACGGATTGGATTGTTAATATTTTTTTTAAATTTGAACGAACGAACCTGTGGATGATCGATGATGTCATCGGAGATTTTCTTCTTGTTGGAAAAGAATGAGCGATGGTTGTTGTATGTATTGAGGTAGCAGTCACACATTTTCGCATGATTTCGTACTCGAACGGCAAAACGGCGGGCAGCCGCAATGCGCGTCTCGACTCGTTTCTCAGTCGCATCACGAATATCTTTCAAGAAATGATTTTCATGACTTGTCAGTAGGGAAACAGGTGAATCTGACTGGAGAGGTCTGTCCCAAAGGCTGGCGGCGTACCTGAACCCAAACAGAATTTTCATATAATACACGATACGAGTAGAGTACACAGAATTTTTCACCCGAATTATTTGGATGACTATTTTGTAAATGACTTACAAGATAGGTGGCTCTGAGCTGGACATAAGTGGACTGATGTTCCAAATAAGCGTGGCTTGTACCCGAAGAAGTTCATCAGGTTTAACTGTATCAGCCTTGTTCAAAATAATTCGCACTTGGTTTTCACGTCCCTGGAGACCAAAATAAGCCTCGGTATAATATCTGTGTGTCTGGTCTGGGATAAATGCAGAAATTATTTTTAGGATATATCTGTTTGACTTACCTTCAGTTGGTCAAGAATAGCCTCTGTCTCTGGCCCAATGTCGAGTTTCGCAGGGTCGTAGACCAAAAAGAGCAAGTCCGCTCTGTCAATAAACCATTGACAAGCATCGTTGAAGGGAAATGATCTTTCGACTTGTTTTCTGATTTCCAAGATGCCAGGGATTTCCACTAAATTTACCTTGGGAAACAATTTTGAAAAATGTTTAGGGTAATTTTTCATAAATGAATAGAAGCTAGAGAAATAATTCGGATGGCGATACTCGGTTGGATGTCCTGATGTTCATGATGGTTGAGTTCTAGAAAGTTGCCCGCCTAACAGGCTACTGGAGAAGTCATGAAAACAGCTTCACACAGTAACCAATCAGGTGGACATCAGTCCAGTTTGTCATTAGGCGCCGCGCCGTGTTGACAGTCCAAAGTTGAACCTGTGAATCGAAATGAATTTGTTACAAATTCTAACCTTCTCCAGCAGCCTGGTAGGCAATTTCCGACCGCGGAGTCTGTCCAAGAAATTTTGCCCGAATTTCTGAAGTCCCGAAAATGTCCAATCAGCAGCCAACTGAGTTCCATCCAATACTTCGTCTTCCTCTCCCCAGATCATTATGTTGAATTGTGCTGGAGATGGGTCAGCACCTATTGTATTCAAATTTTAAATAGCAACATGGCGCTATTTTGGATTTTTCTTGTATTGTCGAATTGCCAGGAGTGACAATTCGACGAAGGCTTACCAGTCCGAAGAGCGTTTTCCTGATCCTGAATTCCGAGAAGCCAATTAATAATCGTTGATTTGCCACCAGACCAGGGTCCCATGAAAACGACCAGGGGTTTCGAAAATATTTCGGGGTCTAGAGTAATAGCAGAAATAAGTATCGCATTTTAGATTTTAGTCGTATTAATGCAGGTATCATTTTCCTGTAGAGTGAAATATGAATGGAAATTACCTCCAAAATGTCGATTGCTCAAATCTCTGTATTTGTAAAGGAATTCTAAGGGTTTGATTGCACTTTCGTAAGTTCCTTTAAGTTCCCTGAGTGTCGTTTGCGTCGCCTTTTGAAGCATGGAGAAAGTTTCCATCGTACTGTCGGAATCATCTAAACCTAAGATTTTGGTGAGGTGATCTCTGGATCGAGGGACATAATCTTCTTCCGAACTATCATCCTCATCGTCGTCTTCGTCACTATCGTCGTCGTCGTCTTTTCCTTTTTTGCTCCTTTTATCATCCTCATCACTTTCTTCGGATGATTCCGGCTTCTTCGTGGCGGCAGCCTTTTTAGATTTTACAGAGGCACCTGTTTCTGGACCTAACGAGATAACATATAGTTTAGGCTTTGTTTAGAATTTCTAGGGATTTTGCTTTGTAAGGAACTTTTTAATATTATTCAGATAATTTTGTCGAAGTAATTTAACAGGTGAATTACTTTTAGTGGCTGTCTGACTTTTTTCAACTTCTTTTTCTTGACTTTCTGAAGACTCGGACTCGTCAGTTTTGTGGGCCACAGGACTGGGAACGGCTGCGTCCCGTTTACTTTTCGTTTTCTTATCTTTTCCAACTGGTTCTGGAGATCCGTCTTCGTCAGTGTCGGATGAGTCTTTTTTACTGGCTATTTAGATTTAAAAAAACGGAATATTATTTTTTAGTTTACGGTTATTGTGAAAAGGTAGGGTTGAGTTTAAATGAAATTGCGCGTACCTTACCTTCTGCTTTGGCAGGTTTTTCTTTTGGTGCTGGCTCCTTTTTCTTTGATTTTTCGTGTTTCTTGATTGGTTTCCCATCGTCATCTACTTCACCTCCTTCTTCTTCCTTGTCGTCGTCATCATCTAATTTTAAATTCATAATTATGATTATGATTTAGAAAACCTGTTCAACATTTCAAAAGACTTACCCTTGTTAGCATCAACTTTTTTAACAGCCGGCCGTTTGTGTTCTTTGGACTCATCTGAATCTTCCTCAGTTGTTCCTTCACTAGTGTTGTCCGCGACTTCTTGAACTTTCTTTGCTGGTCGTTTGTGTTCTTTTGACTCGTCAGAATCTTCCTCTGTTGTTCCCTCACTCGTGTTGTTCTCATCTTCCTCAACTTTTTTCACTGGTCGTTTATGTTCTTTTGACTCATCTGAATCTTCTTCTGTTGTTCCCTCACTTGTGTTATTCTCTTCTTCCTCTAAAAAATAATATGTCAGTTGTAATTTTATAGATGTTATATTTTAGGAAATAATTTGACGCTTACCCTTTGTAGGCTGAGGCTCAGCTTTCTTTGCAGGCCGTTTATGCTCCTTTGACTCATCGGAATCTTCCTCTGTTGTTCCTTCACTCGTGTTGTTCTCCTCTTCTTCTTCTGAACAAATTAGAAGCCTCAGTAAAAATATGAACGGGAATTAGAACTGAAAAGATAAATTTGGAACCTACTCGTTTCTGGTTCAGCTTTTTTTACAGGCCGTTTATGCTCTTTCGACTCGTCTGAATCTTCCTCTGTTGTTCCCTCACTTGTGTTGTTTTCTTCTTCTTCTAAACAAATCATAGATTTCGGTAAAATATGAAGAAGAGTTGAAATCATTAAAATTCGGAACGTACTCTTTGTTGTTTCAGCTTTCTTTACAGGCCGTTTGTGTTCCTTTGACTCATCCGAATCTTCCTCCGTTGTTCCTTCACTCGTGTTGTTTTCTTCTTCTTCTAAACAATTCATAGATCTCGATAAAAAGTATGGAGTACACTTGAAATCATAAAAATTCGGCACCTACTCTTTGTTGCTTCGGCTTTTTTTACAGGCCGTTTATGTTCCTTTGACTCATCTGAATCTTCCTCCGTTGTTCCCTCACTCGTGTTGTTTTCTTCTTCTAAACAAATTCATGATCGCGGTAAAAATATGTTAAAAAAGAAAGAATAGGTCAATTCGGAACATTTGGAACTTACCTTTTTTGGGTTCAGCTATTTTTGCGGGCCGTTTGTGTTCCTTGGACTCATCGGAATCTTCCTCAGTTGTTCCCTCGCTCGTATTGTTTTCGTCTTCTAAACAAATTAGCGATTGCGGTAAATATTTGTTAGAACCATTGAAGAGATCAATCTGGGTAATTGGATACCTTTTGCGGGTTCAGCTTTTTTTACTGCTCGTTTATGTTCCTTTGACTCATCGGAATCCTCCTCAGTCGTTCCCTCGCTCGTGTTGTTTTCTTCCTCTAAATTATTTTTTAAATAACTGTCAACAATTTTTAACGAATATTTTTTAGAAATTTCATCATAATAGTCGGGCTGGAAAAGTTGAATAGTGTAGCTCTCACTTAAACGTTTCCACTGTCAAACTGACAGTCGAACATCCGACCTGCCAGATTTTAACCCAGAAACCTTAAGTACTGCATATACCACTAGAGTAATATTTTGGAAAAGTGTACCCTTTTTGGGTTGGTCCTTTTTTACTGGCGGACGCTTGTGTTCTTTAGACTCATCTGAATCTTCCTCAGTTGTTCCTTCACTCGTATTGTTGTCTTTTTCTTTGGATTCATCTGAGTCTTCCTCAGTTGTTCCCTCACTTGTATTATTTTCATCCTCTGCTTCTTTTCCGGAAATGTCTGGAGGTTTTTCTATTTGTGAATCACTAGGTGGAGCCTCGGTGCTTGGCTCTACTGGAATATCACCTTTTAAAGCAGCATCCACATAAGGCTTGCATTGGGAATAAGATGGTTGAGCTTCTCCAGTTGGAGTTCCTTCACCTGTGTAAACATTTTGTCAATAGTTATTGATTCATCGGGTACATGCATGATATATTCCCTATAAGAGAACTTTTGTATGAGATTACAGAAAAATATCTTGAAAACGCCACGGCGATATAAGTTTACCCGAAATCACCCTGAGATTTCTATTGTAATTTTGTACCACAGGATAATTTTATATGTAGACATTCATCTTAAGGATTTTTTACTATATTTTCTTTAAGAAGGAATTTTGAACGCTTGTTTTTGAAAACTTCTTTGAAAATCTTGACACCAAAAATGTATTGGCAAAAAGTACATTAGAAACAGAATCAGAAAAAAATGAAATTATTTTGCACCCATTCCCTTCCCGGGGTTTTATTTTCTTGGATAACATTCAATTATTTATTATCTCAGTCCAATCTCTTTGTGTGTGATGTGTGTAAATGTGAGTGTGTGACAATTATAGCTTTAAGGTCATAAGACCAAGCTTAAAATAGATACATGTGTGGACGTGGAGGACATAAAATACACGGTGCCTTCTCCTGTCTGTGATTCTAGCCAAATTCAACTAAAATGGCACAATAGACTGTCGTCTAGTTTTACGAGTCGCGTAAAATTCAAAATGTAAAAGAAACTTTGTTGGCTTTGAGGTACATGGGAAGTCAAGAGTCAAAATTGTAGATAGAGATGATTCTAGAATTGTTTATTTGACATTTCTAATAGTTCTTTTAGCCAGAAGCCTTAGATAAGCCACCGGTTTGATTTGGTTAGCTCGTAATATGTTTCCGGTATTGCAGTCTTCAAAGTTCGAGAAGATCTCAAGCCGAGAAGTTGGCATTAGTATACCCTAACCTCCAGAGGTCAGGGTATTATTGGTGACCAAATGGATCACATATATCTTTCTTAAGGAATTTCCCCAGGGTCCAATTTCAGCCAAGTCGTGGGATTAGAAATACGATCATATCTCTCCAGGAAATATTAAGTCTTACTCCGATTTTTAACCGTAATATGGTATCCTGTTCTTTGTTTTGAAACAACAGAACTTTTGGGAAATTTTCCTTTAGACATTCATCATTCGAAATTGTTTTTGAAAATTTGGTACCGTGAGAAACGTAAAGGTCTTTTGTGTGGTAAACAGGAATCGACAGACGTACCAACGTGTACGTTTATGCACGGAATAGAAAAGCAAGCGTCATAGATTGACACTTGACACTGCGAAAACCTGAAATGTTTGATCGGTTCGCAATTTTCTGGAGGTTACCGCACTAGTTTTGCAACTTTCAGGAATCCGTTTTACTATTCCGTTTTTAAAATTCTATGAATCGACCAACTCGCGTCGGACGATACATGACAGTTTTACATAGATGTTCGAATGACCTAATAATCACGAACCCAATTTTCTTGTCGAATTAGAAGGACCCCCACCCGAAATTAAAGAACCGTCAAGTGTTTCGTTTTATTGTAGTATAATTAAATTGAAGAGTTTTACATAGAGACATGCAATTAGAACATACATTGAAAGAATGCTTGGAATAGAGAGCCGCTCTAATTCGGTAAATATGGTACTTTATTTGTATAGTGCACTTAGGAAATGCATTACACATAGGAGATTTCGATTAATAATATTGTGTGCCGTTCTTTATTTGTGTGGTTTCGCGATGTTGTTTTTTTATTCCGGTTTTTCGATACTAAACAGTTGTGAATTTAAAAAAGACAGAATTAAATTTCTAAGAATTGGAACTTGCTGATATTGGGACACATCATGCAACTGACGAATAATTGCAAATACTAATATCATGCCATTTATTTGAGTGAAACAATACTGCTACATTGTCCGTATTCTATCGTGTCAAAATGTATGTAAGTGCTGTAAATTTTGCAATGGCCCAGTTGGCCAAAGGCCCAAGCAGTTTGCAAAAAAAATTCTATTACTGACTTAATGCTAGGAGGACACGAATAGAGAAGTAAAAGTCTTGTTCTCTTCTCTACTTCTTTTTTCTTCCTCGTTCTTTTAACTGTGCAAAATTTAGGTTAGGGTGTGCAGGTGCCCTTTACACTTTTCCGAGGTACGTGTAGTAGAGTACATAAACCGGAGGAAGGTCCTATTTGATGTTCTTTCGGGTGACTCTATTTTTGTTCAAGATATCTATTTTCGGGCTGAACCAAGGAAAGGAAATAAAATTCTTGCATTCAATTGCATTACATTTATTACGTGTAGAGTAGAGTGTATATCTGCCACATTTGATCAAGTTCTTGATTTTATGGAACGACAAGACGTGCATTGACCAACGAATATATGTCATGATTTTTATTTCACTATTTAAGATTAAGTGAACAATTCTGTAGTTTGTGAAAAGAATGCGGTGAAAAATCTGTATTTATTGGTTGGAATTTAAGATTTGACCGGTATTTCCTATCTTTCCAATTTTCTATAATTCGTGTGCCGGATTTCCACTTTTCAATTAGATTTCTCTGGTTTGGGGTGAAGTTTAAAAGTTCGCCCCATTTCCGGCTTTAATTTTTTGTAATTATTGCCTCTGATTTTCACTTTTCAATTGGATTTTTCTATCTTTAAAGACAATTTGGTAAATCCAAGCCATATCGACTTTAGTTGTCGGTGATTTTTTACTTTTTGGTCATATTATTGATATTATCAATATTCGACTCGTCCAGGGTACAAGCTTGTGTTTAGATATCTGCCGCGCTTAGAATTTACACGAAGTAACCTAACTATGCTAAATTAAAATTAAATTATGCGTCCAAAAAGTGATGAATGCAATAAAACGTTTAGATTCGAAATACGGGAGTGAAATAGAAAATAGAAACGCCTCACCGGACAAATTAAAGGAAATAATGAAAGCTTGACATCAATGTAACATTGAGGCTTAGCTATTTAGATTCGAAGTTCCACCTTTCTAAAATCGACAAACTATTGAGTTTTTCAAGTTTCTTTGAATTAACTAATTCGAAATATCCGAATTTCGAAAACTGTTTTGCTATCTTAGTTATATTCTCTAGGCGATCTAGATCTCATTTGAACAGTTCAGGACATATTTAGAACCGATCTTTTCTTTTTTTAATTTTATAATTGCGTATGCTAAGAAGCGCACTCACACTTGTATTTCTATACTATCTGATTGTCTTACATTTCCGATAGATATTAAATATTAATAAGTGAAATCACGTAACTCTATTTTTGAAATTTTCGTTGTCAATCACTCTTGGTCCATCCTCATGTAATTTGAGATTCGGAGGATGAGTGAGAGAGCGGATGCAGTTTGTGACTTGTGAGTCGATGGTAGGATTTTTGTTGATGCCAAGAATGAGGGATGATAGCTGAATGGTTGATTGATTTTGCAAAAACATTCTATAACCAACCTTAGCCTAAAAAATTTGTGTCTGCCTGTCTGACGTTGACGTCTTCCTATTTAATTTGAGTGGGAGTACTCAAGGAATAAATTTTAAAAGCTTCAATGTTTTGAGAAGGAATGTTACCACAGTTAAAATCAGTTTAAACTATAAGAATGAGTTACTACGTGGCCCAAAACTAAACCGGAATTACGACACGTAAGTTCGAAACACGTGCTCGAATTTTGAAAAAAGAATGAAGACTAACTTGTAACGTCTTATGCTAGAAGATATCTCAATTGTTTCTCCAAATAAAGTTGCTGGTATAGTCAGTTATACCTTTTCAGTTTATATTCGCGCTAGCTGAACGTATTAATGGCTCGAAGGCCTGAATAGATATCGACAAGGTGACTCTTCTCTGGAAAAGTTACTCTAGAGGCTCCAATCGACCTAAGTATATTCAGAGTGGTCTCAGGGAACCGCCAATGTACGGTTTTGTTTAGAAATGCACAGCTTAGGCCCACAATGGTAGTTGGTAACGGTAATTGGTAGTTTTTTAATGGTACCTGAGACTGTTGTGAAGCAGTGATGAATAATGAGTGAGCCGAATAGAATGAGACACCAAACCGTCCTCATAGTGAGTTCCTAAAATACACGACAGTTAAATTTCTCCTCCTTTTTCTTTTGTTGTTCAAAAAGATTATTTTTTTTTTTTTGAAAAATAATATTTGAAATGTTTGTTCACTTCACGACGCACAGCATGAGAGGAATCCCCAGATCAGATCAGATTATTGAAGATGAGGTAGAGAGAGAGTCGTCGAGGCTATTAAATTATGAGATGAGGGAAATATTTGTTTGTAAGATGAACTATTCTAAACAAAAAACTGATGAGACCCAGCTATGGGTCCAGCCTATCGTTGAGTCGGCTTGGTTCAACGGATGGACTTGGACTGAAGAGAGAATGTAGGTTTTAGGAAATTAAAATGAGTAGGATGTGGATGTGGATGAGGAGGATGAGGTAAGAATCAGATTAGCTAACATAGCAGCTGAAAGATCCTAGCTTCTAGTTTTTTTCGGAATCTGAATCTGGGCTTTAAGTTGGCTAGGATGCTAGGAATATGAATACCCGGTTTTCTCACTGAACTCACAAGGGCCATTCTTACGGTGTCAAGATATTCTAACCTATATACCAGAACCGAGGCAGCATAGGAGTACGGGGTTACCATCTGCTACCTGTTAGGACGGGGTTCGATTCCCCGGGTCTGGTATATCCTCGACTAGACTGTGATAGCGCAGCAATGCATTCTGCAAAATGACGTGAATTCTGAACCTGCATCACAGGGTTGGGATCTTTTCCCGTCAAAATAGACGATAAACCATCTTCTGACTCAGAATGTGTGATATCTGAATTCCGCCATTGTACAACTCGGGATTGATAACAAGTCTAGAGTTACCCCAGAGTTACTTTTTTTGTGAATTATGATCTTCCGTGCTTCACCCACCATTTTGGTTTCTTTAAGTTAAGGAATTCGCCATTTTGCTTTTCGTTGGTAAGAAATTTCAATGTCTGTCCAATTGATAGAATCCCGAACATAGCCCGTATCGGTATACGGTATACTGGAGTACGGAGAACTTGGACAGTTGTGTACCCTCCCGTGTGAATTGTGAATACAGGATAGACTCCCCAGTGTGGAAGTCAAGTAAGTAGGTAGTCAAGGAGGTAGTTCCTGTCAAATGGCCAAAGCCACACATTTTTAGCTTTCTTCATTCTAGAATTCCATCCTGAGAAGGCTGAACGCTTTCAAAAGAGAACGTTTTAGAATTAGAAGATATTATAGAAGACTCATTTTTTTCTTTTTTTCTACTCTTGGGAACATTGGTTCCCAATTCCCGGCCCGGCCCGGCTCCGGTTCAAATTAAATGGTTGAGTGTTGAATCTCAATTTATGATCTACTTTGACTATCGTCAAACGTCATACAGGAGGACAAGAACGTAAGTACTACATGGACTATCCTCTTATTTGACGCAATAAAAACCAAACGACAATGAACGGATAATTTTTCTTGACGTCTATTGGTGTGAGTGGGATGGAATAAGAAATCAGAAAGGAATTGACCTGTTTTTACCGGTTTCTCAGAAATTAGAGTATGTAACGGTAACGGTATGACTGCTTTGCTTTGCAGGGATGTACATGTACCGAATATTTGGTTCGGTCAAATTAAGCGATATTCGGCCGAATACCGATTACTCGGTTTACCAAATCCCAGAAACTGGATCAGCATCGTTGAAATCAGTTCAAAGAATTTTGCGGTTAGCCGAAAGTTTATTTGAGGATAAATTGGTGATCCAATATAGCGATTACTAATTGGTTTAATTTCTTGATTTTGTGGTCTCTAATAAGGAAATGTGATACAGCAAATTATGTTGCCGCCTCTCTGAATTAACAAGGAAAATATGATATTTTAAATGTAGTCCACGATGGAGATTCTGATGAGGATTCGGACGGACAGTTACGAACAAGACAGGTTCGTCGAGTGGAAATTGGATATGACAATTCACTTTTGCTAATGAGCTATTTGAGCTTCTTCCATATCGTACAATCATTTCTGTACCTTTGTTGTCAGTCGTTTCGGTTCGGTTCTGTGTGGATTGTCAATGGACTTGACAACCCAGGCTTTTACATTTGCTTATTTTGGCTCTGGGTTATTGAGCCATTAAGACAGTATAGGTCTTTTACCGATTGCCGGCTTAAGATTTTTAATGGTTGGAATCTGGAATGGAATGGCTCTGTCGGACAGAGACAATTGTAGATGACGTGTGCAAGATTTTAATCTGGGTCATACGGCGGGACAGGGCTAATTGTGCATTACGTTTTTAAAATAAAGTGTCTGGGAATTTGTTTGCTCTAGAAAATGACCATCTTTTACCATCTTTGAATTTCCAGTCTGCTTAAGATAAAATTTTAGACGAATATGTCTAGATTTCTTCTTGAGGTTTTATGTCTGTTTTTGAAGGAAAAACTCCGCATAGTCATAGATGAAATTATGGTATCAAGGAGGATCGTATCAGGACAACTAGGAGCTATGAAATTATGTAAGATAAGATTGGACCAGAAGTTCCCTAATTGTTGCATTGTATGCTCTTGATTCAGATTACAGAAGCAATTCCTCTGGCAAGTTTCAATTGAAGACTTACGAGTTTAGTTCAGGGAATTCTAGAATATGTTTCTTATTGATTATCATGGGATAGGGTTAGGGCTTGTTATCACAAGTGACTTCCATCGTTTCTTTTTCTTTGTTTTGTTATCCGAACTTACCTTCCTTTGAGAAGAAGAAAAGTTTAGTTTTGGTTGTGGTTCGGAACTGGGACAGAACCGACTGCATTCAATTGAATTGCATGGACTCTACTATCTACTTTGTCGACTGTTTCACAACGAAACTACTTTCACTTGTTGTAAAGAAAATGTTTAGGAGTTTTCATTTCAAGTGACCTGGTCGTGGTCACGGAAACAAATGTCCGGCAGATCGTCAAAGAACATGACACAGTCATTACTGCAAACTGTAGACTGTCGGTGACTGCGATTGTGATATGTTGTAGCCATTGACCTCCTGAACAATTTTTGTGAAGGTTTTTAGTGTAATTTTTTTTTAGTTAAAAGCGGTTTCCTTGTGAGATAAAACTAGTACAGTGCAGTTTTAGTGACGTCTTCTACTACTACAAATACTCTACGAGAGTTTCAAAGTTTGTGTATAATAGAAATGTTATTTATTCATGTTGGTCGTGTGGGATGAGATCATCCTAGGAGAATAGAATAGAACATAGTATCTCTACTACAAGCACGAATACCCGCTTTTCAAATCTTTTGAACGGGTTTCTACAGTTTTGGATCACCTAATTGCTATTCTCGGGTCTTCCGTACAATGAGTGAAACTAATTCACTGTCTACGACACCATGGTGTGGATTGACTGACATGAGTTGAGTTTTGATCTGGCATATTTAATGAGCCCAAGTGTTCTTTATGTCTAATCTGATGCAGGCAGTGAAAAAATAGGCCGCACATTTAGAATGTTTTGAACCAGAAATAAGAACACGAATCCTCGGATCTTTTCAATTAGCAGAGAATTTGTTTACATCAGTTTCCGAAATTATTTGTCTCCTGCCTGGTCGATTTATTTACGTGTACAGAACTTAATCGTCTTTTAGCAAAAGGCCTGGGCAGATAACTAACTTACTACATATTTACTTAAACCATATATATAATAATCGCAATAGGGTCTCGAAAATAATTAACAGGAGCATATTGTGGCATTGGGATAAAATTAATTTTCAAAGGACACCAGTGTACACACGTTAAATCAAAGAACTGTTTTCTAAACCCAAGATTGTGCCGGCGTTTCTAGTCACGTGTTGGTAAAACTTTACGTAATTATACTTGTTTTCAATTACTGATGAATATTCTTTTTTTATATTCTTGTAGGCTCGTAAGTTGGAAGAATGGCAAGTGCGAAAGAAGCGTCGAGAGGATGAGAAGGATTTAAAGATGCGCAAGCGACGAGCTGAAGAGAGAGCACGTGCTCACCAGGAAGCTAAGAGTCATCCACATCCACATCCTCAGGATGATGAAGATGCTGAAGGTGGCGAAGGTGTCAATTTGGGCTCAATCCCTGGCTTCGAACAACTCTTGAAAGACCCAGAAGTCATGGCTCTATTCGCGGACCCTGGTAAGGCATTCTGTTTATCACAATGTACCAGATATTTTGCTTTCGTTTCCATATTTGTATTTTTTTAAATTTGAGTTTCGAGCTACCGGTTTTAATTTCAGGCGAGACATTTTCTTCGAGTTTTATTTTCGGGATAGTCGGATGAAGCATTTCTTGTTAAATCTGAAACAAATCCAGTCTAATTTCTAATATCTGGTTTGTTTCATTGTTTATTTGTAGAGGTCGCAGCTGCCTTTGCGGAAATTAGCCAAAACCCAATGAACATCATGAAATATCAAAGCAATCCTAAAGTGGCGAAGCTTTTGAAGATTTTGCAATCGAAGATGGGTGGAATGGGAGGTGGTGGAGGTGGATTCCCCGGAGGGATGCCTGGAGGGATGCCAGGTGGATTTCCAGGTGGAATGCCAGGGGGATTTGGTGGTATGCCAGGATTTGGTGGATTTGGAGGTCCACCACCAGACTCTGCTTCTTCTGAGCCTAAACCTCCAAAGTCAGGTGGGATCAGTGACGATCTTGACTGAGACACTTTCTAAAAGGAAGAGCTTCCCACTACAACCACCGGTTAAGCCACATATTTCCTCAACAATTCATCACATATATTTCACACAAAGCAACTCCTTGCATTTACTTACAAAACTACGAATAAATAGAAAGTTAGGATAAGAAAAAAGTATGAAAATGAAAATCTGAGTTAAGTTACTATAGAATTCAATAATTATGTGTATGTGAAAACATTAGAAGTGTCTTGAAAGAAAAAAGAGAGAAGGAAATGTCCATCCTAATCGTGGAGATTTCATGAAATTTTAAAATGTTGAATTTATAGTTGAATTGGCTTGTAAAGATTTAAATTTGTAAATCATTGTGCAACCATGGAATTACAAATTCCGGTACAAAAGTAAATAAAATGGAAATGTGTGTAATTGGTGGACTCGGCTTTTTTTAATCATTGCTCATTTTATTTTTCGAGACAGGCTGTAATGTTTGGTATTTTGATTCTAGAAATGTTTATTAGTTCGAAGTTGAGATTCCGCCAAATGTTTTGCTTCAACGTTTTCCGCTAACTCTATGATATTCTAAACCCAGTACCCGCTGGTACCAGTCGCTAACATTGTTGGAGTTTTTTCCGGGTTATTTTCTCAGAAAATCATGATTCATTCGTTCCATGCCTTATTATTCTGTTTCAATGACGCATTTCATTCCATTATTACGCACAAGAATTTCTTAGAACATACGTTGACTTCCTGGTTCATTGTCCGGCAAAAGCTTGCTGCAATGAAAAATCGGAGAATTTTATTCAATCATTCGACCTGCACCTGCCATAGTACGTGCCAATCCTGATTTCTGAGCAGTTTGAGAATAAGATCGAAATATCCAAATCGAAACCAGATATTTTTGTAATAACCTACAATTTATCATTGGCGATCATTGCAATAACCAAAGAGGTAAGGAATACGCTTATTCCAGGAAAGAATAAAAGTTTTCTGTGTTCGGGGTTGGATATCTCGAACAGACAGTGCAAATACACAGTTCTATCTTACAGAATATATTTTGTTTTCATCCATACAGTTATCAATAGACTTCCTTCAAGATGACATTCACGACAATTTTGCTGTCCCTGATGGTGATGACCGGACTTACACTTGCGCTTGATACATACCAGCAACGCTGCACCGAAGGATCATCAAGAACCTCTGAAATATCGCCAAATGGCGCGTCACACACCATTTCAACCCAGGACTCCTGCGATTCTTCCAAATTGTTAGCCTGTCGTGGAGGACGATGCGAATGTGCGGACCAGATCAACCACATTTTTACTTCCCTGGACATCACGACTAAGCAGACGACATTGTCACGTAAGAAGCGATCTCCAAAAGGTAAAAAATGGCTCAAGGCTGCCATAGGAGGCTCTATAATTGGAGTCGCTGGGTATAAATTGGGCAAATATATTGCAAAATCTCAAAAACATAACAATGTTCATCACATCGTGGTCAGCGATCAAAACGTTGCCAGCGATGTTCATCGTGAATACCATTCCCAATCAGTGATTAACCAAAATAACAACGGCAACAGCAACACGGTCACGGTCATCAAAACGGAGACTGTTTTTGGCTGCTACAGTCGAGTCCATTCGGACTGCGTACTGGACAGGACCAGACCTTCTTATACACAGGAAAAAATAACTAACGTCAGCCCTGATGGAAGTTCAGTCACGACAGTCATCACTAAACACGTGGTTGATTACAACAAGTATCCATTATGCATTCCAAATGCTAAATGTAGACCGAAGACCACATTCACTGCCGGGCAGGATTCCAATATTGGAGAATGCGTTTGTCAAAATGGCTACATGAAAACAGGCGCGGATATTTGTGTTCGTGCGAGCGGTTAGGGATGTAAAATAAATGGAAATTCAGTTTAATGTAATTGTAATGTGGAATACATTCAGTGAATTCATATACATATAACCTGAAATTATTGTCAAACCATTAACTACTTCAACAAGTAAATAAAAAAAAAATGTCGTCCGTTTTGGAGTTAATATTTATTGCTGGGTGTTAATAGGTCTTTCTTGAAGTCAGTTAGGATTTTTTTTTATAGACAGGATCCTCTTGCGCAAGGTCGTTGCGCTGCCTGATAAAATCTATAATCTTACAAGGGATAGCCATGAGCTGTGGCCCAGGACCTTGACCCGACACCCATCTTTCTTAGTAGATTGGCATCCTCTGAATGGGGCCTGAAAATATTTTCGTGTAAAAATGAACTAATTTTTTTTACTAATTTTTAGGATGTTTTCTCGAGAAAACATCCTCAGGCCTCACCAAGCCCCACCCATTAACCCATGTGTATTTCTTCCGGATATGACCTTTGATGACCTCCTGCGGGTTAGAATTTCACATTGACAAAAAAAAATTCGGATTCATCATTTGGGTGACCCAAGTTACACAAAAAGTTGGGTCCGCTTGCTAAACGCAGGGGGCAGGTCACGAGTGTACCTTGTAAGAGAAATGGGTGTCGGGTCAAGGTCCTGGGCTACAGGTCATGGGTATCCCTTGTTAGACATAGTACGCAATTTACATTCCACAATACAATACTTGGAATCGATCAACAGATATTCGAATCATTTCATTGCAATAAACCTTGATCATTCTATAGGATGGATCAACCAAGCCGAATTCATTCCAGAGCTCACACCAATATACGACAAACACTTATTCCAGCATCAGAGGACTGTGAACTACTTTGATGCAAGTTGTTCACTGATCGAAATATGATTGTGTACTTCGGACGTATCTTCAAACAAGCTCATATTATTTTTTCTAGTTCATGCTACCGTTTCTCTAATAACAAGACTTTCTATAACGATCAACAACTCAACGCGAGTCTCAAGGCACAGAATGTCCGCTACCCTCTCCATAACGGTCCTAAGGCTAACCCCACGATCTGCCGTGCATTGCCTAACAAGGTAAATCGGTGACTGGCTACCCTATCCAAAGCAAACGTAGTTGGATTGTTAAAACCTGTCCATACCGACGACTCTATGTAACTGTGTCACCTTGGCACGCGTAATAGTCAAAACCGGTCCAGAGCGACCACGTCATCTGGTACATGGAATGACTAAAACCCTGTCCACAGCGACCATTCCATGCTGACTCGACGTTTGGTATTTGGAATGATCAAAACTTGGCTTTAGGGAATCTTTATGGAATTGCTGCCATGAGAGTTCGGTGAATTTAAAAAAAGATTAAAAAAAACGAGCCATCTATTACGAGAAGTATTATAAGACGAATGCGTTAGGCTAAACCGTTAGCCTTTCCCAATTGATCTTCGTCTCACGCTACACCATAGTCTCACACTCATGATGCCCCAAGTCATTCACTCAAATACAAATCAATCAACACAAACACAAAGTTAGATCTCACACAACGAATTTAACGTAAAGTCTTTATTCCCTACAGCTTCTACACTTCTAATAAATTATTAATTAATAATTAAAGACTTTCCCTAACTCCCTACTCTAATCCTCGACTCAAGACTCAAATGCTAGACTGCTCCGACTCAACAATGTCCAGGCTCAAACTCTAAACGTAGACTGTCCAGTCCTCGGTCATATACAACCCATTGACCTTACAGAAAACACAACACACACATTACACAAACATTCATTTACGTACACACATACGACATACATGCGACAGTATAAACGTTTTATTTTTACTAAGGCTGCGGCTGATGTACATAATTGCAAAACGTTTGTCATGAAAATGTTCGACGTCTTATAAATTGTCTTCAACAGTCACAATCGCCGCAGTCACAATCACAATCACAGTCACAATCCCCGCAATCGCAGCATCCATCACAATCACAGCAACCGTCGCAACAATCTGAGTTACTCGAATCACGGTTATGATGGTATGTGTTCGAGTATCGGTGCAAAACCAGCACCATAAACAGCAACAACAATCATCCGATCGACCCGTTGTATGAATATAAGTTGGAGAAAACGTTGTGGGCGAAACTCCGTTTTTCAGATCGTTTTGGCGTTTGACTTCTTCCTCCTTCGTAATGACACCGTCTAATAACACAAATTAGATAGGTATACTATTTGTTGTTATGGATTACATGTTAAGAGTTTAAGACCTTCATGTGTCACTTGAGGTCAAACGCCAATGTAATATTTTTGGGCGTGAATAACTTCTAATTTTGTAATTTTTAATAAACCTCAAAATTACGAAAACAAAATATCTCTACTTACCGTTAAGAGGAGCTCGATCTTCATACTTGGCGTTAATTCCTACATCGTTTTCTTGAAGTTCCATAATTAATTATTGGTCTGAATTGCACTTTATTCTAAACTTTTTCTTTCCTAATGTATTTTTGGACAATACTATCAGGTTTGTCGTCAAAGTGGTGAATAAATGGAATTCATTTGTGCTACACACAGAAACTACTTGAGATGAGTTTTTCATAATATGTATGCCTGATCGGTCAATTGGAGCGTTCTCGGATTGCTCATATTCTTAAATGCTGATTGGTGGATAGGCTGGATTACATTGTGAGGTCGGGTTGATTGGACTATAGTGACACAGGTAATTTCATATTAATTCTACAGTCCGTTGCACAAAAAATATTGCATTCAGTTTCTGATTAACTTTTCATGTATATGTAATTACTTCGACTTAGATCAGATTACCACAAAATGAAAATATTTGTTACTTTTTATATCCATTCGAAGCTACTACACTGAGATGTCAAAACTGTACAATTTTTTTTTATATATTTTGAGAATGGCTTAGGAAATGGGATGGAGAACGTGAATTTGACATACGATTCTGGCAATTCCTTGAACACTAAAACCTTGAATAACGCCTTCCCTATAAAGGTTGTATATAGACAAGTAGCAGACGGAGAATTAATACGTACGCTATTAGATAACAGTAAAATAGATGCAATAAACTCGTTCACGCATATATGTAGTCACGTTTTCACAGAAATAGTGCATGTAGTGTACATAATAAACCGCTCTGTGGAAATGCGGATCGCACTGATAGTAGAAAGCGGAGCGAATAAGAGAAGAGAGAGAAGATTGGTAGAGATTGGGTAAACTGATAGAGAAGAGCGAAAGACAAAAACAGAAGAGGGATGCGGATGTAGAAAGAGAACGAAAGATAGAGAAGAGCGACAGAAAAAGAATGTGAGAGAAAGAAAAGTAAAAGAGAACAAGCGAAAGAGCGAGAAATAACGACAAATATGTGAGAGAAGAGAGAGAGTGGGGATACTGATAGAGAAGAGGTCTAGAGACAAAGGCAGAGAGAAGGGAGGCAGAAAAAGAATGGACGAATAGAAAGGGAATAGATAGTTTAGAGCGAACTGAGCTAGACCATTTTTGGTTATTGTTATGTCGATATAAGTACAAGTTCGCACTTTCGTAGCCATTCGGGCCGATTGGACAACAGAATTTCTTGAAAAGAAATTAATGCAACTGACTCGTCATTTTGTTGCCGTCATATGACACGAATCGGTGCATAAATTCTAGAATTTTGTCTATTTGTGATGAAAAAGCTGGAACTATTGTCGGACCAAATTCTTGTAAAATCATGAAATATAACAGAGATTTTGATTCAACAAAGTACCACTCAGAATCGATGAACTCAACAAGCAGAACGCTTATTTATTTTGGTTAGTTTACAGGTTTCCAATTCAATTTTTGTTATTGTCTTGTTCACACTTGTATTCCTGAATTTCCTGAGTACATAGGATTGTGGATTTAAATGAATTGTGTAGATTTTGTGTTGCCAAAGATTGACGGGCGACCGATTTGCGAATTTTTTTTATCCACCATTTTGAAAACTGGCTCGCGGAAAAATAAACTTCACGTCAAAGCCAGAGTTTGGCGGACTAGGTGTACTCCAGTACAAATAAAGATAGGTAATTCAATGGTGGCAGTAGGTCAATCACTTTGCTCAGAAAGTAATAAATATTTCATTCTCTTTTATATGAAGGAAGGTCGTTAGCTTGTTATGAAGGGAAAAAATAAACTACGATTTACCTCGAGAAGTTATAGGCAATGCCAATAGTATTTTATAGCGCTTTATTATGATGCGGAAAAATATAATTTCGCGTTCCCTACGGGTTAAACACATATCTGTTTTCGAAATGCACAGTTTGTATCATGTATCTGTTCACATTTATTTAAGGTTTCATAATAGGATAAAATATATTCAAGGAACATTTTCTGACAACTGTTAGGTAAATAAATTAGTTTATAAATTATTTCGCACAATCCCGCCGTCTCATCGTCGCATCCGTGCGCTAGTGAATTGATTCTCACCAAATCTGAAAAAAAATAAAATAAAAAATGTTATCTTCTAAAACTAAGTAAAGCAAGATTATGAATAATAAATGCGGTAAAACGGGCTAAAAGTCGCGACGGAAGGTTAGACTTGCTCAAAGTTCTCAGTAAGTAATGCAAATACATGGAGCCACTCACACTCCGTCCGTCGATGGGGACTTTTAGCCAGGTCTACCCTACATATGAATATTTTGCCCAAGTGTAGCTAAAATTATTTCCTAAATCTACATTTAGCAACACAGGGTTTCTCGCAAACACTGATGACACCTCTCGGATTAATATTAGAACTAAATGAAGGCTGGTGTAAACTTACTGTTAAATACTCCGCAATATTCTTCCCGTCACTTCATCGGTCAATTTGGCGGGCGCCGGATATGTCTCCAGACTCCGCCATCCCCATCCTTGACCTGGTTTCTTTGTCTGGAATCCCACTCCATGACCATGTGATGGGAAACCATTATGATAATTGTAAGATGAATTTAATCCAGCCCATAACAAATACAAAAGTGCTAGTCCAAGAGCTGGGATAAATAATACCGGAAGCCCAAGAATCAGCAATTCTCCGAGCAAAGAACTTTCTTCGTGTTCACTTCTCGCAATTCTACTTTGGGTACCCTTCGTAACATTTGTTACTGGTACCTCAGGTGTCACCACTTCTGTGGTGACCGGTGGCACCGTGACCCCTGTCTCTGTTGTTGTTACATCTTCCTCCGAGACAATTGGAACTGTTGAACTAGGTGGCGCAGGCTGGACATCCACCACTTCCGAATTCCCTGGCACTGTGTACCCAATATTAGACTTTGTGGTCAATGTCGGTGTTGGGTTCGGTGGCACTAGCTGGGGAACACCGTCATTATCCTCAGATATAACCGTTTGAACACAAAAAGTGACGAAAATCAAAATTTTATAAAATTTCATGGCGAGTTTATTTGTTAATTTTTTTTTGAGAACCGAACGTCCGACGGTGTGAAGATCTTTGACAGAAGTGAAACTCTAAACTGGTGAAGTTTACTTTCGTTGACCAAGAGTTTAAAGTAAACCCAGAAACTGACCAGAATTTAGGTGAGAATGTGCATAGAAACCGGTTTCGTATATGGGACTAAACACTCACACGCTATCTATGCAGTTAAGTGAAAATAAAGAAAAGACTTGGTCGATTGTTGGATTGATTGTCTGTCTGGTTCTAATGAAAATGCTCAAGTTCAGGTGCAAGATTCATGAGTGGATTTAAGTAATAAAAAGTATAAGATAAAATGAGAGTAAAGTTGTTTGCATCTTACAAAACTGGTCTAGGGTGGGTTAACGTTAAAGTAATTACGAATATATGCAATAAATCTCACAAGGTAAATTTCTTTCATGTAAATGCCGGTACTTAGTCCTCAGAGATCTTGGTTTAATTTTGTGGGCCTCTAGAGTAGCTTCTCTTCTCGTTAGTATCAATTCAGGTCTACGAACCAAGAATTCGTTCAACCGATAAAGCGCGAATTCGAATTGAAGAGCTTGAAATGACTATAACAGAAACTTCAACAGGTTGTTGGCGAAACCTTCGTATTTTTGAGTCACTGGAAGGAGCACTTAAATTTACTAATCCGGAAAGATTCAACCAACCTGACACGAATTACGCATTCTAAAAGTTTTCCTTGTCGAACAGTGCTTGTTTCCCTTATTCATTGCAGACACGCCTACCAAGTTTTAACGGCTTAAGTTGTAATTATGCAGGTGGTTGTATCATGTTTATTTAGTGGTTAATATTTAGTGTAAGCTCCGCTCATACCTTGCTGGGTCACTTCTTAGAATTATTAATCTGATTGTTATGATTATTACTGCCGTACATAATTGCGGAAGGACATACCGAAGAACTTAAAGCAAATCAAAATCTTGGCACCAAACTTTACTATTTTTCAAAATTTTCTGTAACGCATCTAAGTTGTCATCTCTAAACATTTCGCGTGAAATGAAAAACAGAGAGAAGAACATTTAATTTAGCCCATGACTTTTCAACTTTCAGGGTGGGACCACACGAAAAAGTAGTTCATATACTTAAGAATTTATAGTTTCTTAGGGTCATCGGATCCCTACTGGTGTCGGAAATTTTATAGTTGGTCTTCGTTCAATACACCACTTAGTTGGTTCCCTTGTTAGATCTTGAAGCTCAAAAATCGTACATTACGTTTTTTAAAGCATGCTTTGAAACAATACAATGACATTCATTTTATTTCGGTTGATACTGTAAATTTTAAAATCAGAATTCAGCAAACTCATTCAGCGATCATATCATGGCAGAAACGAAATTGATTTGACGTGTAGATTTCAAAAATTTGGTACAATCTACTAAAAATCATATTTTTCACGAGAATAAAATTAACCAGATTCTTGAACGGAGACACTGGATTTATTTCTAATTTCAGTGACCCATGTTTTCCAATTTTGGACTGGAGATAAAACGACGTTCACCATGCTGAGAAAATCGAACCCATTAGATAAGCAAAATGACAAGGGACTATATGTACGACGAATTTATGACAAAGCGGCTAATTATGGCAATATCAAAAAAAAAGCTTAAGCGCTTAATGTAATTCCTGATGGATATTACTTTGATGCTCTAACTACATACTCGAGTCAAGTGTGTACTAATTAATGAATACTAATATGTTTAGATTGCGTGCCACTCTTAATGAATTAATTTCTTGATTGTGGCAGAACATGACAGTTCACTTTTTAAGGAGAAAACCTTTAATTACAGCTAACATGACTTTTCATTGTCTCGGAGCTAAATACGTAGGAATGTGAATTATGAGATGATAGTTGGTTTCTAGCACGAATACACTTTTAAGAACTTTTCATTCTTAACGATTTTACATATTCAAACAATGAATGAATGACTCATTTGACACAAAGTTCAGCCGGTTGGCTTTCGCTTTTACGATGAGAACAGGGCGTTTATTTTGATTGACTGTAGCGATAACAAAGACTTTCGAAGCCACTCTGTGTTTAAAGCGTCTCGGCATCGGCTATGGCAAGTGGGACACTTAGAAGTCGGGTGACATTAATTTTTGAACTTGATTATAAAATCGGCAATGACCTCTTCCCAATTTCGGTATATAGCATGTACTAGGGTTGTGCAATTCCCGGGTATTTAAATTTGGGTATTTACCCGGTAAATACCCGAGTACTTTCTATTTTGGATGTTAAATCAGATTATAAATCCTACAGTTGCAAAAATGAAGTACAAGTACTTAATGAGCCAATTCAGTTAAACAATCTCGGTTTATTTTAGCTGTTCCTGAAACACAACGCTTGCACATTTTGAATAGAATGAATTGAATAGACGCAATCGAGTTGTTCCCAAAATGAAGAAGAGACAACTGGAAACAGTTTCGTTTATGTACACGTTTGCATGCAAAAAATTCAAACGAATAATATAATTTAAACCGTATTTATTGATTCAAACTGGCTGGGAATTTTTGGGTATACACAGGACAGCTTGAGACATCCTTTGGGCATTGACATAAATAAATACGCGATGGGTGTAAAATAAATATTCACCCCGGGTATTTACCCGGGTAAATACCCGCACAACCCTAGAATGTACGACGCTGACGCTAAGTGGATCCAAATTTTGAGATTCGTTGTATTATTAAACCCTGTAAAATAATAAGATACCCTGAGAAATTTTGACTGATAAGCCTCATTTCTATGCAGTTTTAGCGCATGATTCGACACATCTAGTAGTAAAAGATAAGTGAAAGTTAATTATCCGACACGTACCCCCATGCACATTGAGTATGCCTCACGTGCACCTGATTTATCTAACTGATGCTTACATAATTTCCCAATTTCGCCACATAATTTGTACGCTCATGCTTTGATTTGAGAACACAGAGGTGCGGAAATTATATATCCAATTTGATTATTTCCCAGGTAAGTTGGTATTTCATGCAGCAGACGATATAGAATAGACTTATACTCCAAATTGTCAAATATGAGGTGAAATGGAAGTCATTGACCTTTGTCTTGTAACTCCGGTATAGTTTTTAAACATGGCAGGATTTCCCAACTCATCTGCTATGTGGGATCGCCGCTTAGCAATAATACATAATATTTAAAATCTATGGTTAAATGATTTGAACTGTCTGTCGCACCGTCCTCCCTTTCACTGAACTTCGGTATTTGCATTGAAAGGGAAATTAATTTTACCTTTCTTTTGCTCGCCAAGACGGATCAATGATACCACGTATTTTCTAGTAACTTAATATGAGTTTGCTAGTAGGTTGTAGCCAATGAGAGTAAACAAATAGATTCGCAAGTCGTGAGGTCTGATCTAAATCCCAAACAGATTAAATAAGCAACTATTTGATGACCAAATATATTTTCTACAGTCCAATGTTATGCTATGGTATGTTACGACTCTTGGAATTGGGCATCGTAATAACTAAGATTCTATTATTCTATAGGCATATGCTTGTATGTCTATGAAATCGTTTTCTATGTTTTGCGAGGGCTACCTTGCTCTTAGGCCAAATGGAAAGCCAACCCATCCTCCAGGAAATTACAATGGTTTTGCACATCCGTCGCAACGAATTACAGCTGTTGAGTGTATTTATGTAAAGCACAAGTTTTGCAATATTTCATTGACACAAAGCTTCAAAAATTCACGTCGTTGTAACTTTTCGATTATTTAACAAGGAAAGTAAGATTAATGAGGGGAAAGTCAGTGTGGACGGTTTTCAATCGCAATGCAATAATGCAACTTAAAATTCAGTTGAAAATAATCAGAATTTTACGTGTTCTCGCTATTGTTGCTTTTTTCACAGTTTTCAGTATTTTGAATGTTATACCCGTTTTCCTCAAACTCAGAAAACACAGCCATTTTTAATTAAAGAAATATCAAGACGCTTCATTTTATACGCCGAAAAGCGACCAAAGGTTTAAACAACTCAGCGGAATTTCTTTTGCACACTTTATCAGGCTTTTGAAAATAAAATACTTTTAGTTCCTGAGAAAATTTGGGGGGAGTGAATAAATTTTCTGTTTTGCCAACTTCGTTTAGGAGTCGAAATTTTGGTGATTTTGGCAAAAATATAATTTGCCAACTTCGTTTTTGCCATTCGAACATGGAATCAAAATCACTCGCGATTTACAATTTGAGAATATGCGGACCCATAAATCACGAGCAGAGTGCACAATCTCTTAATCAATAAAACGGGAAATATTGAGCACAATGAAGATGGGAATTTTGCCAATGTGTTTGTTGACAGATCGTTAAAATCGCCAAAAACAGGGTTTCCTTGTATTTACTTAAAATGCAGTTTTGACTCCTGTGACCTTGGCGGCAACAGTAGTGTGACAAGTCACGAATCTCATTTTCACTTTTAATGAGGCTTGGACGTGTGAACAGTGAACATTACAATAATTGTAAACTACTTGCATATCATTACCATGAGTATTTTGTCAGAAATTTCAAGTACATTTTTTTGACAGGAAGCGGATTCAACTTGAACCTGAACTTGAACCAGTTTTCCTAGTTTATTGAACTACCAGGACCACATTGCTCTTGTCGCTTTTCTTGTCAACTTATGTGTATTTACGATTACTTTCTAACAGGTAGGTAGGGGAAATGAATGGCTACATATGTTATGTGTCAGGTCTCGTTTCAAATTTCACTTTTCTATAATTTGCCGTCACCCAAATTTAAGGAACAAGGACATTTGTCAACTGTTCATTGCAATCACACTTCTTGGTATAATCACTGATTGCCCTAGATTCCAGACACGCAATGATACATATATTACGTTAACCAAAATTGGACAGTAATGGAAAGCCAATTTACTTTCTCCGGAGGGCCTGTCGGTAAAAAAATCGCAGGGACATGGTAATGGTAATGAAATGGTAATTGTACCGCGCCTAAGAATTCTTACAAAAAAAGATTTATTTTTTATTCATTTTAATAATTAAATTAATACCAGTGAAATTTAACAGCGTCAATTAGCTGACCTGAGTAAATTCAACGCTCCCTCTCACAACAAACCATAAATAACACGATGATAACAATAACAACTGGAAAATGCATCCATCTTCCGTAGAATTCCCGTTTTGGCAATGCTTTCGGCAGGAATCTTGGCAACTGTTAAAAAATACAGTTCAAATCAAATAACTTCTGTAATATTTCGAATAATTTTCCATCATATCCAACCAACTACAGGACAACTTGTAAATTATAAGAGAAAGTAAGATATACATTATACGGAAAATTTTATCTAGTATCTAGCGAGCTATCGTCTTAGATCGCCTTAAACATCAAATACAATTATATTCTCAAATATAATTCCTCCAAAATTTTGGGATTTGTAAGGTCAACAGGTCTTTGCACCTTGAATTCTTGATTTTATCTACAAAATGCATATCTTAATTTTTGTGAATAATTGGGTTGTTTCTGGTGAGACTGCTTAATACCAAGTTGTACTGCCAGTATTCGGCCGAATAGTGGTCAAATATTGGTACACCTGCACTATTCATAAACCTCCGGTCTTGAAAAAATGCTGGGGAAGCAATTAGAAGATATACGGATAAAAAGTACTAACCTTTATTAATAGAATTAATGTTTGGCAGCAAAACTCTTGATTGCCTCCATAACTTTCGGTGTAAGTTCCTCAATTTTCTTCCCCAGGAACGAATTCATACTCCGCCTCCATTTGTTAGGTCCATAGAACCCTCCATGTCCACCGTATCCTCCATATCCGGGGATAGAATCCACAAGGTAATGTGATTGAGCATTATACGGAGAGGTATAAGCAACATACAACATGAAAACTCCGGTCAACAATATTGCCGGAATTAAAAGCAATTGAAAGGCTCCCAAATTCACAAACATTTCTGACACCGTATTCCATCCACTACTAAGAGCTGAACTTCCGACGGATGACGCCTCTTGCCATGCTCCCGCTCCAGCGAAAGATTCAGCTGCGATTTCTTCGTGACCTGTAGCTGCGGTTTCAACAACTTCGGGTTGTGAATAAATAACATTAGATTCTTGAGCAGTGTGGACTTCGTATCTTTGTTCCGGTTGTCCATAAGTGATCTGTTCGATTCCTGGTTGTTGTTGCTGTTGTTGTTGTAGTTGTAATGGTAGTGGTTGTTGTGGCTGGTGGAGGTGAACTTGAATTTGCTGACCAACCGTTGCAGAAATCACACCAAAAATACTCAAAATTAAGAGTTGTTGCTTCATAATGACTTTTTTGGAAAAATATGATAAATTGGAAGTTTTAGATTTTTTTTTCCTCTTTGATTATAGTCTGTCGAAGGTGAATGAAGTACTAAGATATTTGATCAGGTCTTCCACGATTCATAAAGCTTCTGTGATGGGAAAAATGACAAGTGAAACTGAGAGGAAATTGTACAGTGGCCGGAACTACTACTTCTTCCATTTGCTATTGAACTTCATTCTTGTCGCAAAAATTTTTGTGTGTGCAACCGGTTTTTTTAAAGAATACACAAGCACGATTACAATTACATTACCCTCGTGTTTCCCCTGACACATTGCCATCCCCATACCATAACAATAGTAACAATA
Organism: Protaphorura glebata; assembly: GCA_034694305.1. NCBI lineage: Eukaryota > Metazoa > Arthropoda > Collembola > Poduromorpha > Onychiuridae > Protaphorura > Protaphorura glebata. Next base: position 8,262 of record JAQFYE010000306.1, on the reverse strand, counting down.
ATGTGAAAAAAAATGAGAGATCTCACACATTGTAAGATTGTGGTTATAAATTAAACGCCTGCCTCATCAAAATCGCCAGGTCTGGTCCTAGTGAAAGCGAAAACCAGAAAAGTGTGATTTTTTATGTATCAAGTATGACCATGTATATCAGTCGATACTGATCAAAATACAATTCATGTTTTGTTTCATTGTTTCGTGTAATTCTCGTTCTAATGAGATTCCTTCGTTTGAAGAAAGCTGTTGCTGTCACTGTCGTGTCGCTGTTCTCTCGTGTGAATTACAAGAACAATTTCATTTTTTATCGAATTATCAAGTATTGCTTTTCGTTTAGTCGCAAAACCAGAAGATCTTTACGATTATGATGATGAGCGATGACACTGCCAATTTTTTTTTGACACATTTGAATAATGTCAATGTCAAAAAGATGTTCGCAGTCCTAGGTCAGGGTATTTAAAATTGGCAACGATCAGTTTTCAATATATTCATGTAGTAATGTAGATCAGAGCAGGTATTCTGTAATTGGTAAGTACGCAGGTCAACAGCAACAAAAAATATAGGTCGCCCTTTGTTTATAATTTGTTGTCAACAAGTCGAGCAGTTATGTTAAGGTCAAGCCATACAAGACGCAATTAAAAAAAAACATTACGACCGTGTGCTTTAGAATTCATTTTGAATGACCGTAACATACGTATATAAGTTTTATGTCGCTTTACAGGTTTTTCTGTCGAAATTTTGAGTTTATGTTGCGCGTGTTCTTCCATACTACTGGGGATACCTTCTCGCTTCTTTTATCGATTTGACTCACACAAGCTTGACAAAAGCAATTTGAACTATTCGGAACGAACAATTCGAATTCCGATACTTTTTGTTGATTTTTTTGGATTATTTATTATCGGAATTGTAAACTATCGATTCGGCTTCAGAATTAAACATGAACTTCGTTCTTTGGTTTATACTATTTTGAAGCAAAATCGGTAGTATACTAATTGCCGTATATTTGTCCAAATTTTATGCCAAGGGAATGTACCTCTAGTAGTGAGGAAAACTCCACTGACGATAGACGTTTGTAAATCTACATCGACATGTAGTCAGTCTAGGGAAATCATATGCCATGTCGTTATGCTACGAAAGACGGAACATTTGATAATCTAATAAAATTCAAGTTTTTTTAAATTATAAGAATATAATTTTTCAGATTTGTAGGTGAATTTGTATTGAAAAAACTTGACCTATTGATACTTGTGTGCGTGTTACGGTTCATTGACGTTGGATCTAATTTTATACTTTACTTCCTCTTTTTTTATGATTTCACTTTCAAACCTAAGGTCAAGGACTTGGTGATTTGTGAAGTGATTAAATTTTGCGTTGAAATGAAAGTGAAAGCAATATTGAAAAAATGATAATAAATCGAAGGGCGGTATGTTTCACACAATTGACCTCAAAATTCACGTCTGTTCTCATGTTATTAAACTTATTCTCATGTAAGACGGAACTGGTTGGTTTTTGTTGACGTTTCCGAGCAGTGGTAATGTTGTTGATTATGAAGATTGTGGTGAGAACTAGAGATTGTTGTACAGGTAATAACTGACAATTAATTTCACATCTTTCACACTTCATTCTTTTAATATTCATTTATTGGACTACATAATTTTCGGTTGGGCTTGCTTCGGGGAGGTGTCTAATTATCGTTCGTAAGTCAATTTTTTATCAGAGAAATTCTGAATAATTGATTTAGAAGAAATCAAGTCAACATATATGTAAAGCGCGAAGGGTAGAATCTGATTTTGTGGCTCTATTAAATGGATTTCAAATTTTGTGATATAAAAAAATCGGCTGTGACGGTTACGGTACACTTCAGCGGCCGTTTCAAGTTCAAGCGAATAATGTTGTATCCTGTTCGTGTTCACACAGACTGAAAAATAAAACGCATCCTTAACCTTAAACTAGTGCAATAATTGAATTAGTATTGTTAGTAATAAAATTGCATAAATATTAAATTAATGTAAATTAATTGCAGCTAATTGTGTTTAATACACCCGTGCATACTTTAAATTATGGGAAATGAGAGGGAAAGGTAACATGAACTTGCACTCACAGTACACAATGTTTCGTTTCCTTCTATCAAAATATACAACATGAATGCTTGAATGAAAATTCTGTTGATAAATTCAGATTGAAATTGGGTTAAGTGTTTGACATCACAATCAGATTAAAGTGATGACTAAAATTAGCCTACAAAGGAAGAATTACAGACAAAAGTGAAAACTGTCACATAGATTCGAAAGGTTTGCCTTTTCTAAGAAATACTTGACGGCTGTATGTTTTGGTAGCCCGCCAAGAGAATTTTTTGATAAAATGAAATTACGTTTTGTGGGAAATGAAGGGATAATGTGATTTGCAGTCAGCCGTTGGGTTGAGTTGTCAGCGCCGCCTAGCGCATTGGATTTTAAAGCGGAATACCTGACCTAGATCCTCTGTAAGGTTCTTTGCTAAATGAATATCTCATGTTCTCCCTGATTCGGATTCGGGCTGACAATCTGTCTCGGTTACTTTAAATATGCTTCTTACTTTACATGTTCCCTTTGCCAGCCGGTAACCCCGGACCAATCCGATCAATTCTCGTCACATAATTTTACATCACTTATGTAAATATGAACAATTACTTGTCACGATTTATCGGGGCGGTGTTCTTTGACATTTCTGTTCTACACCGAGAATGGCATAAAATATTACGCAAGCTTTAAAAATATCTAATTACTCAGTAGTTGTAGACCTGTGATGGATAATTATCTATGTATATATTAAGTCTTGCCATCGTCAAACCTCAATAAACTAAACCGAACTGTTCTTTTCCTGCAAACGCGTAATAATTCTTGGTAGCAGGAGCTAATAATAATTTAAGCTTAAGGTAAAACAAGCCAGGAACAGGATTATTGTCATACCCAAAGATGTATGTAATTGCATCTATGGCTAGACCAGACTACTCTCAATTAAGTAGTCGATTATGATAGACACTAATAATTGTTTATGGAAGGACTAGTCAAATTAAGGTTCGAAAGTTCGAATGTTACATAGAACAAGAAGAACTAATAAAGATGGGAGACTATAGATAATTACATAGCATTAGCTTAAGGGGATTGTCAGCCCGCATAACTAAGCTGTCAAACCGAATAAACGCCTACATCGTAATGATTACATCATGATTAGTACTGCTTTTCTTTTACAGGGTGTCCGGACATGTGTGGACACATCTTGAAAAAAGTGAACGGAGACACATTCACCCCAAGAACACCTCGGGCCTAATAAGTTAGTCAGGATGGTCGGATTCTTGCAAATTTGGATTCCTCGTAAAAAATCAAACAGAAATAAAAAATTTTAAACTTCGCAACAGATAATTTCCAACAGAGCATTTCTGGGGTCATAGATATGGGTGCATCTCCTTCCTTTCACTTTTTCAAGAGGTTCTCCGGTCCGGTCCGGACTCCCTGTACGATAGTAATTATTTAAGAGCTCGGATTGCAGGCAAAAAGTATAGTTGACATATGTAACCTATTCAGAATATCGCATATAGTAAATTGTCTTCATGTCATACTTTGGAGTCAGTCATCGACGATCGTTTTCTAAGGAAAGTCGAGCAGTAATTAAACAATTCGACTATCAACATGATAGTCGATGTAGATGTATTCAACTTCTACAAAATATTTTTTGACACGACGAGAAATTTTGGTGGTTTGCAGTACAAACTGAATTTTGGGAGAAATGGTCCAAAAGTTGAACTCGTTAAAACAGGGTGGTCGATGTATCTGTTCATTTTCAACGTTTGTTTCTACGTTTTTCTTCCTCTCAAGCAGATCCTTTTGTTCATTTGTACCTTCCACTCCCCCACAGCGAAGGAAATCGATTTGTTCATTCAAATCGTCTTCACTGTTGGCCCAATTACCATTCTTGCAATGCCAATCAATTCAATCTGGTACGGGGATGAAATTGCGAACCTATTCACGATGCTCATCAGTGGTCAGCGACAAATTGACGGTAAGTTCGTTACCTGTTGTTTCGAACTCTCGTTTGGGAATTTTTAGAATATTCCAGATGGCTGTTAGAATTCTAGACTAATATCAAAGAAACCGTTAATCGGATTCGTTGAGAAGATTATAATCAAATTTGTTCGTTAGAATATAAAATATCAGTTTGTCGGTTTGTGATAGAATGCCGCATGCGGAAAGATGTAGGAAAAATTCCTACCTATAATTGTAGGGTTATTTATAGGCAAAATGGTAAGTTTTCTGCACTGTCTTAGTTCCCTGTCTGTTCGGCTCTATATTTAATATGTCAAACAAGGCTCATAAGTACTTTTAGTGCACTTTTAGTAATCACTATGCAACCATATTATACCCCCGTTTCATCTTAAATTATGTTTGAGCGTTCGCCGACATTTTAATTAAATGTATTACTATGTATGTATTGCTTGTATTCTGTGAAAACCTAAAACGTCATCAAAATGTCCAGAAGAAAGGTTGTAAATTGTTAATGGTACGAAAACTAAGCGGAGTCTACCCATGTCTCCGAAGTGCCTAGTCACAATCTTAATTAAATTAAAAGTGGTTAATCAGAGCCAAAGCGGTGTATAGTTCTACTGGGTTCCCATCTCCTACCTGTCAGGTCGGCGTTCAATTCCCCGGGCCAGGAATATCTCAACCTAACTTTTCATCCACTGCGATGAATTTATTTTGCATATGCATGGGTTTTTCCAATTTTTGCTCTTATAAATCGGCAAAATACTGTAATAGGTATGGAAGTTGGGTACCACGACGATGCCCCAATTGGTTGATTTCTAAATTGCATTGCAGAAACGGGGGCTTTCTCTCTCGTACAAATAGACCATATGCCTTCATTGAACTAAGAATGTGTGATATCTGAAAACCCCGTTTGATGATAGGTAATACGTCCAGAGAACCTTTTTAAAATAGAAAGTGGTTTCTTTGTTAGAATTGACTGTCACCGAAGAGCCGAAAATAATTCACAAAATGAAAAAAAAGCCATGGTTCAACGTACGTCTCATTCAGATCCGGTTATTCTACGGAGCATGGTTCGGAAGTGTGGTTGCAACGTGCATATTTTACGCCTTCTACCCTCGGCTTCCCAGCTTTCTCTATTACTTGGCCCCAACAGACGTTCCTGCATGGAATTCTGCTATCGTCCAATTCCTGATTGGAATTCCAGATATTTACGCCCAGCCATTGGCTTGGGTGTACTTGTTCTCCTTGGATTTGTCCAGCGGTATCGTGTCATCACACTTGACCCATTACTTGGACACTTGGACACAGTTGGCAATGGATGGGTCATTGAGTCCACCAGATTCCATAAAAGTCTACAATGGAGTTCTGCTGATCATGGGCATGATGAATGGAGCGTTAGCCAAAGGAATCATTATCCATCAAGCACTCATCACACTCCTCATGCTACTCATGCTTTATGGAGCAATCAATCTCACAGGTATGGTAAATTTTATCTGATCTGATAGGACAATATCGTATGTATCTGGTTTCTCTAATAAGAAATATTACAAATATGATAATTCCACCAGGTTCAATTTTTGTTTCCGTCTTCTTACTCGTCAATTTTGGATTGGTCCTTGCGAGAACCTTCTATTTGCTCTACCCATTGGCTGCTCTGCATAGTAAGTCCGAGAAAATCGTCCAAATGTTGAAGAAGAATGAGAAGTTGCTTGGTCGGAAAGACACACGGGTAAAAATCCGGAGTCTGAGCCCTCTGTGTGTTTCTTCGGGGGATATCTACAAAATTGACTACGCCTGCATTTTTAAATATGTCGACTTCCTCATTAATTATATCGTAGTGGTTTTCACTACCTAGAGAGTCAACTGCAAAAGCCAACCTGGCTATTATTTGACCCCCGCAGAATTTAGCGTTGAGAATACACGAGTAGAGTTCGGTGAATTGGATTCTTGTGGTAAAACAGAATTAACCGGCACAAATGAGATAACTATTGTCTTTTATTATGCAAAAATTCCTGGGCGTCTCACCGCAGCGCAGGTTAGACAGATAATTGTAAAGCCAGAGTAGATGCTAGTACATAAAATTCTCTACAGGATGTATATCTCACTTTTTTCTGGCATACTAGTATTCATAGCCAGTCAGAAAATCTATCTCTTGCGGAAATGGGGACATCACGTAAATCCGTCATTTACGTGTTATCCCAACACTGACTCTGAAATATATGAAAACGTTGTCAACTATTCCTCAACGGCAATTTTAGTTGTCAAGAAATGCAATGAAGGAATAAAATCAGAATCTTTTTTAGAAATGAGCTTTATTGAACAATATCAAGGACTTAAATTTTAGAAGAGAGATTAAATATCTCAAATTAGAAATAATGCACGAGGTGTGAATTTAAATCCTGAATTGTTAGAAATATAGATGTGGATGATGATAGCTAGTCTTCCGCTTCACGGCACCAGTACCAGCCATCTTTGCAGAAACATTCCATTATTCCTTGGCGGAAAGATTCATTGGGACAATGGAAATGGTGTTCGTGCTCAGCTGGTCAAATTAATGAATAATTTTATTAATTTGTTAAAGTGTCAATAATGGTAAAATCTATATTCTGGAATATTTGCATTCTATTTTAGAGAGCACACTAATTAATTTTTAAGGTCGGGCTTCAGTAAAATGCATTTGAAAATAAACTGCATCTACTGTAGAATTTATGCCATTACTTTTTTTTTAGCTTTCTGGACATAATTTAGGAAAGAATTCTAAAGCATTTGTCTTTACCTTTTGCGGCCGATGGTGCTGCGGCCGGTGGTGCCGCGGCAGCCAAAGAAACAAGAACAATCAGAAGAACAAAACCGAAAATGACCTTATTAGAAATCATGACGAACTACTTCTTTTGAAAGACGCAGAAAAAAATATTTAAATCTGTATGAAGCAGAGAAAATTCTCTTAAATACCCTGGAACTAATTGCTGTTAATTAATTTCTATTTAAATTGTTTACCAGTCAGGAATAGGCCGTTGCGTTGGACAATTATTTAATCACTAGTTTCTAATTTCTCATAATTGACGTTTATAATACGGAATTTGCGGTCTCTCTTCGTGTGACGGGTCCAAACTAAGCACGTACGGGTGGGTGTGGCAAATGAAATGAGCTCTAATCAATAATTGCTAAAGCGATATTCCAATTTAGTGTTTTTCCTAAGTGGTTAGAACTAATTTATGCTAGGGAATGGGAATTTCAACAGTAATGCGAAACACCATACCGTAAACAGACACATCTACGTCTCTTCCTGTAATGAAAAAAGTGACCGTCTTTAAAGAAGACTTAATTAATGACATGAACAAATTAAAAGCGCTGTTTGTTAATGGTCGAAAATCTAAATCAATCCACTGTGTATAAAGTTAAAAATCTCAATTTCAGTCCCAGGTTTTACATGTTTCTTTAAATTTAAATTATGCAGGAGTTTTCACCTTATCATCAATAAAAAAATGAAACCTCTAAACGGTATTCCATACATTGCAACCACCCAAAATTCCGAATAATTCAAAAAAAAAGTACTTAGAACGAACATCGTACATCCAATCGTAGGTTGTTGGATTCGGTTATTTTGTGGGCATTGATCTCCTGAATAACTTTTGTGAAGGTCATATCCTACGAAATCCGACCGTTTAATCACTATAAATAAATGGGCCAAGTACACTTTGTGACGTCATTAATACGTCCCGGACACCTGTGATCTCACAAAGTGCTTTCGGCCAAACGGTTAGACTTTTCGGGATAGAGCCTTCACAAAAGTTGTTCAAGAGATCAATGGCTACAATATATCAAATCCACAGACAAATCCAACAACCTAATTTTTTGAACCGTAAATTTTAGAATATTTGATATACCTGAGTGCTGACAGATGATTATTAGTGCAGTTGACATAAGCAATCACCGTTAATAAGAAATTGAAAGCAGCTGCTGCAGACATGTAACACTCAAAAATTCCCAACGGAACTAACTTTCATTTTGGAAATTTCTGAAGATTCCAAAATGAATAAAAATATTTTGGATTGTCCACAGTATTTATGGCTGCGAATGATGGAGAAAGACTGTAAGAGTTAGAGATGTACCGAAATCGACTTTCGGCCAAAAGCTGACATTTCGGTATCGGTCTATGGCCGAAACCAAAATTTCGGCCGAAACTTTTTGCACTATGCAAGTGGGGTGTCTATGAAAAGCTTATGTACATGTGCATGCGTTGGTC
>JAQFYE010000305.1:0-41275 GCA_034694305.1 Protaphorura glebata | reverse complement strand
AACACCCTGTACTATAGTGTTGCTCTGCATGGTTCAGACGGCTTTTTTTGAACCACCCTGTACGAGGCTGACTGTGTATTGTACCATGCTCTGAGAACTTTTGTTCAGTTTGAAGCGGGTAGATTTTTTTGGAACACACTGTACTATAGCATTGCTCTGCATGGTTCAGACGGCACTGAAGATGTAGTTCCAAACTATAAATAGGACTGTGTCGACTAGAATTTTTTTGGGGTATTTGGTCTCCGCTCTCTTCCATGTGAACTGGGAACCCGGCATTGTAACACAGGCAAGGCGAAATGTTTACCAGAGTTGAAGGCGGGTAGATTTTTTTGGAGCACCCTGTACTTCATTCTACCCGGGTATGGTTTTTTTCTGTCACTTTTTTCGTTTCTTAATTTTAGACCAAATCGCAACACCCGGCAACCGGGACATGAACCATGCATAGGCAGTGCTAAAGCCAGTCCACTCACACTCACAACATGTAAAAGAACTTTAGCATGGGCCAAAACCAATGGCGATGGCAATGCAAAACAAACCTGGTCACGAGTTGACCATCTGACCTCAACCACCACCGCCACCTAAGCGGACACAGGCCGAACCCAGCCAAAAAACCCAACACCAGATGTCAACGCCATGAACCAAACCAAGGCACAGAAATAAAATTCACAAACCCAAAACACAGAAATAAAACCAAGACTAAAACTATATTTAGAAACCAGAAAATAATGTGTGCCCACCACTACTTCCGTACCTTTAAAATATTATGTCGCCTCCTTATTGCGATGCTTCAGTGGATGATTTTTCTTCGCTACTGCCAGTTTCGTTATAGAGTAGTTTTGCTGTAGTATATAGACTTACTTTTACGAAACTGATGCTTCTGGAACTCTATGGAAGTTAGAAGAAGAATTCAAATCGTTATGTGTTTTAAAAAGTTTCACACACAATTAGTTGATTCATCTACACGAAACATTAAGCAAGAGTTACCAAAGTCGTGACAAGAGAAAGACTGCCAGTAATTTTTTAATTGTTAGTACAAATTCTTAAATGTATTAGTCTTATTGTGAGTCAGTTTGTGAAAAGGATATTACTGATAGGTTTGAATTTAACGAGTAATTGAAGAAATAAATTATCTCTCTAAGACGGGACAGGGTGGTCATCGATTTCTCCAATAAAATTTATTAACAATCGTTTGTCAGTCATCAAATGAGGCTAACGAGTTATTAGAATAACAATGACCGAAAAAAGCTATGCTGTTTTCAAACCTACTAAAAGGTAAATGTCAAAATGTTTGTATGTTTCTTTCCACTGGAATATTTCCTTTTAGCCACCGGACCACTTGCGCTAATCCAATTAATCTATTCAGTATAAAATACTCGCAACCAAATGCTTTACCGATGAATTTCAATTAACAGATGTAAATATTTTTCAAAATCACCCAATTAGAATCAAAATATTATAATCGTATGTAGAAATTCGGATAATTTACGAATATCCGATACTCCGGGAAGATATCTGGAGATTTGAGTCTTTTCTCTACTACAAGGAGTACCTTCATAGAGATTGCAAACTTGAAGTAACGTTTTCAAATTCTATTTCGGTCCAACATTGTCAGAACAAATACAGACGTTTCAATATTTTTTAGTCCAATCGACAGACACGAATTGACTTCGCTAGGCAGCAATTAACAAAATTCTCTAATTTTAGCCATGAAATTAATAAAATTTAAATAATTCTCGCTAACATGTTATTTTTATTATTTTGTGACCGTTAGCATTTTTTTTTCAATTTTTAGTATACATTGATATTTTAAGACGGGCAAACGCTGTACCAGGAAGCGTAAAGGAAATAATTAAACCAAAACAAATCCGGGTAACAATAGTCAGGAAATGCTTGTAAAGTACTTCCAAGAAATTTTTATTTTGAAAATAAGGATCGTACGACACTTCATTGTTTGACTTCCTGATTTCCGGGTTTCGTCAAATCCCAGAGGACTATAAAATGGATGGACTCAATCCGAAAACTTCAATCTAAGTTCGGGGTCTTGGCTCTTGTTGGACCATTAGGTGTAGCCTTCCAACTTCCAGGGACTTCGAAAGCGAACATACCACCCTAAGGCAATTTCAAATCCGGTAAAATATCTAACATACGATGATACATTCATTGATATCAAAATCTTTACTAATCCTCGGTATCATTATTTTCAGGACATTGCGATTTGTAAGCCAACTCCATTGGCGTTCAGCTACTGGATTGATCACCAACCGGTTCATAATCTGTAAAATTGGTGGCAAACAATCAATCCTCCATGTTCCGAATCTCACGACCTACAACATAGTCGCAATCGTCACATCACTTCGAGTAATTGCCTAGTTTCAGGATTACTTTTATTATCCAAGATGATGCTTCAGCCCGGTGCAACCGACGTCTTGACATTAATTATAATTATATTCAACTATATAGCATTAACTGCATCTCTTATTATCAGAGACTGTCACACAAACTTGTTATTTGTTCACAATCAACCACAATTATTATTATCCAATACAATTTTTTTTGCAAATAAATATGATTGCATATTTTTTGACCATGATGTATTGTGTTGTAAATTGAATGATTTCAGTACTCGGACAGAATAGACTTATGGTTATCATTATCTTAACATAGAATTTGAATATTTTAGTTAGGGCTCGTTCAGAAATGCATTCATTCGTTCTTCCGTCCGTATGTGTGCTTGTTAATTGCCTTACATTTCAGACACATATAATAATATTTACAAGAGCTTCCATGTTGAACTTGTTTGCTGAGACAATTATAGCTGCAAACTGAATCTTCAGTTAATTTTTTTAACTGACGAATGAAATTTTTAAAACCCCGGCATCGTGGGTATTCGCATTGCGAATGATTGTCACGAAAATATTGGTTTGAATGCCAACTTTAGGCAAAGCATCGTAACCGAACATCTCGCGAAAGCTGCGGTCAAAATAAAAAAAAAATCCGTGACAACCAATTGTTGTATAATTGTTTGCGAACAAATTTGTTAACTAGGGTTGACAGCGAACAAGTATAAGTTGATGTCTACTTTAGCGAATTCAAAATATTTGTTTGGTCTCAACAACTGGTGGCATTTATATATCAGTGCGTCTGATTACTACAGTGCTAAAAGCGACTTCCGTTTTGAAATACACGTTAACAGATTGTTCTGATTGGGCAACTAATTGATCATGATACTCAATTTTGTCAAATTTCTGTTTGGCGTTGTGTGCTGGATGTTTAATCAATTATATGATGTCTTCCCACGCGTAAGTAGCGCATTATTGTTAGGAATTTTAATGCTCACAAATTCCCAATCTGAATTTATCTGATTTGTAACATATGGTTGTTTGACAAACTGAAACCAAACAAAACGTAAATGCCAAATTAAAAGCCTGGGTTCGAATTTATTCCTACCACTTTCTCCACAAAGGTCAATGAAAAAAATGGGAGAAAAGGCTGACTTCCATTAGTTGCCAGGATTCTAATCATTGGTTTCCTTTGAAACATTTCTTCTCAGATTTATTGGGAGCTGCAGGAATTTTCGAAGAGAAGGAGGGAAGGAGCATTGACGACTACATTCATTGCTGGACAGTATTTGTACAATCGACCATTTAGTAAACTATTTTGGAGAACTTTAGCACATCCTACATTGAGCAGAGTATTGTGGAGTTGTGCTTATAATTTGGATCGAATCCGTGTTATGAACTCTCATTTTCTTACGGATGAATTTCAGGATATGTTGATCGCAGTTTTCAACGGTAAGATTTGCAAACTGAACAGTGTTATAATGAAACCAAATTGAGCATACGAATTAATTCAGATTTTTTTTAAATTTAGAATTTTTAGTGGAATTCCAAAATTCAGACATTTTATTCAATGCTTTTTTGGTCAAACGCTTTACAAATTCAAACCAAAGTCTAATCTAATCATGCAAATTAATCTCACACTAGTATAAACACTAAAATAACACTGAACTTAAACTTTCAGAATTAAAGAAATCGGACGAACTAGCGAGACGCATGATGGATAAAGCACGAAGATTCATTCGGAAATCAAATTTTGACTCAGCTCTTAGATGTTACAATCTGGCCATGTCTTTCGCCCGAAACAATGGTCGACAAATTGGAAGGATTCATATTGAGCGATTCAATTTATTAGTCAAAATGAATCAAAGTCCAGTTCATTTCGCCAGCATTGAAATGATTGATCCTAGGAATCATTCCGTAGCCAACTTCGGAACAATCACGTATCTTCAGAAAATCATGTCTTCTGTGTCGGACGTGCAAAATGAAGAGAAAAGACGGATCTTTTGCGATAAAATCCTCTTCACTATTCATGGAGACAAAAACAACAGGATTCAATCAGCTGCAGATTACGTGAAAATAGTACGGAACAAAGATAAGGGACGACATGTCATTGTCACGAAGTCTGTGATCCCAGGTTGGTTCGATTATACGATTTAAAAAAACCAACAAATCCTAGAATTTGAATAATTTATAGAATTTAAAAAGTTAACCATTTTATTTTGAACTAGGAACAACTGTGATAGTTGAAGACCCGTATGTAAGTGTATTAAATGATTCAACCCTATGGGAGACCAAGCACTGTGCCAAATGTTTCCGAGAGATTTTGTGGGGTATTCCTTGCCGCACTTGTGTGTTTGTGAGTTGATTTTATATTTATTCTGACAAGGAACTTTTTTCACATGTAAAAACCATGCCAGATTCCAAATTAGTCAATTTTAACCTGGCTGATTTTTAATTTCGTTTGGTTTTTATATGGAAGTTATTCTTTCATTTCTATCCACAAATAAAAGATGGAATTCTGATATAAAACTTGAATTCTAGGCGGTATACTGCTCTGAATTATGTCTTTCGGAGGATTACAATGCTGGACATAAATATGAATGCGGCTGTATGCCGTACGTCCATGCTGCTAGGATGCCCCCTAATTTACGCTTGGCACTGAAGGCGATCTCTAAAGCTGGTCCATCCATACTGTACAATCTTTATTTGGAATCGAAGAAACAAAATGGCAGGCGAAGGTCTCGCAGACTTCTCAAAGGATTTGACCCCAAGACTGGAAAATACGATTCAGATTCTTATTACCAAGTTTTACATTTAGCATCACACCTTGTAGAAGAGGACATGTTTTCCTTGACATGGATCTCTATTGCGATCACTAAAGTCTTAGAGACCAAAACGACATTCTTTGAAGACGTGCCCAAGATTGAAATGCCAGAATTTGTGGAGTTCGTGATCAATGCATTCTTCCAGCATTCAATTTCCTTTCAGTATAATTCCTTTTCATTGAGTGAGAATGACCTTTGTGAATTAATGACCAAGGACTCAAATTTCCATGATGTTGAAGGTCGATTGGATAAAATCGAAAGAAAGCAAATCGTGAGTGCTGTTTACTCACTTCTCCCAATTATGAATCATTCTTGCTATCCGACCGCATTCCGTGAAAATTTACCGGATGGGAAAACGGCAATTATTACAACCAGAAGTTTAAGTCCTGGGGATGAATTGACAATTTGTTATGGATATGATTTTATGACTTATCCTTTGGCTGAGAGACAAACACGATTGTTTAAAAATTATCGATTCCAATGTCACTGCGTTCCATGTACCTACAAATGGCCAATTTTGAAGGATTTAAGGACAGACTGCAAAGAGCTTTGTCCTGATTGCAGTCTTAAATTCCGACACTTCCAAATCATCGAACTTCGAAAATGTATTTTGTATTCAGAATCAAAGGATGGGGTTCTTATTTGTGATAATTGTGAGCAGAAATTTGATTCAGAACGAATCTACGAACAAGCGGCGTATGTGGAGATGATGTTGGTCCGGGCAGACCAGCTTGTTATGGAAGGTAAACCAATTCCTGCTATTCCAATACTTGCCGCTTGCGTGACCTTCTTTCAATATAAAATAGCTTCTCCAGCACCACAACTCTTTTTGGCTCAACAATTACTCCTGAGGGCGTTTGAACTCGTCGTCCATAGCAAATGAATATGACTTCGAAAATTTACAATAATTATTTATCACAGCAATTTAAAACCTCAATCAACAATATCAAATCAATTATGTAATCACCAGTTAAATGTCCTAATATTTTTGTAATGGAGATTTATGTAACATGAAAGTCGACTGTTTAAATATAATAAAAAATCATTCCTGGAAATAATATTCAAGTTTAATTCCTGATATAGTCTTGAAATACTGTGTATCCAAACACGATTGTAACACCTCTCGAAAAAATTGAAAGGAGATTTGCTCCGTATGAACGTCCGCTGGACTTTATAACTTCTTACAAGATGGTCGGATTGAGCTTATTCTTTTGTCTTATTCGGATTCCTCGTAAAATTTTAGTAACACAATCCATCCAAAGACATCCAATATTTTGAACTTCGCAACAAAATTTGAATTGGAACGTTCTTCCTTTCACGTCTTTGCGGGCGTTTCTGGCACTCACTCACTAACTAAATACTAAACTAGGATGTATGTCGTCCCGTCACGGTTGCACCACAGAACGGCGAGCGAAGCGGGGTGTGCGTCGTTCATTCTTTCACGTGTATAGTGTTCCCTAACTATTCGCCCTTATTATGTTTCGAAAATTGTTGGGTTGTCAATGGAGTTCGCTTTGTTGATAAACAGGAGTTTTCGGACAATTTGGCAACTATTTGGCGACAAAATGCAATCGTGTGGACTATGTCCGCCTTGCTATTGCAGCCCAAAATTGTTGGGTTGTCAATGGAGTTCGTTTTGTTGATAAACAGGAGTTTTCGGACAATTTGGCAACTATTTGGCGACAAAATGCAATCAAGTGGAATATAAGTGCTTCGCTACGCTACGCTTCGCTCGCCCAATTATCCTCAGATAAATATAAATATGAAGGAATAAATAAATTGGAACGAGCACAAAAGAATTAAATAATATTTAGTTTGCATATTTATTCATCATGATCATCGGATACAAACACACAGTGTCACCGACGAGTTAAAACCAGACCTATGTATATATTATATTATTATTTATGATTTCCTAATTGAAATTATCTAAAGCATGGTAGGGAAGATAGTTCTATTAAAATATGTCTTAACTATTTATACATTGTTTACTTACAAAATAATGCATCATGTTAATAGTCAAACAATTAAGTTATTGTTTCGGACTTGATTTTTTGTATCAATTTTATAAATAAAAAAGAGCAGCAACAGACACGACCGACAAACTAAACATTTAGTTCTAATTTAGAAACAATATTATTTCTTTGAAATTTCTATGTATACAATGAGTGCACAGAATGGAAACCTGGAAGTTAACATGCATCTTCTAGATTCTCCATCGGCAATGTTATTTTCTTGATTGTGAATATGAAAATGGATATAAAAAATTGAGTCCAATTCTGACTATAAAAATTTGACTATCACCACAGAGTTTACCTTGTGAGACTTATTCTATAACCCTACGTGGGTTGTATACAAATACTTGTTTTTACTTCTAGAAAAAGTGCATCTGCCTTAATTTATTTTACTGTGACTTGTCACGTCAGTATCACGTCTACAAAGTTCATTTACCGTGACACAATAAAATTAAGAACTTATCATATGGACAGCCTTTTGGTGACGAATAATTCCCCTCGTCTTCACAAATATTCAAAAATTCAGTGAAATTCTCGTATGTACTAATTTAATTTTGTTCCGGAATCGCGTGTTTGTTAAGTCTAACCGTCAAATAGGGTCCAAACTCAAATTGAATACTTCGCCATCATCAATTTGAGCCATAATTCATTCCATCCAAATTTTATAATTTTGTCTCATTTAAATTAAAATCCAGAATTGATAATCTGTTTCAAATTATTAAAATGATCAAAATACCACTGTGATTGAAATGTGTAAAATCCAGATTGAATTTTGTCGGGGAGAAATAAATTATTTTTATACTAAAAAATTAAGTACAAGTGTCCAGATAAAGGAATTTGTTTGGACTAAAGACCAGGGAGACTCACTTGAAATTAACAAATTACTATTAGACCTCGAGAACTTTCAGGAAATCACTTTTGATCTAAAGACCAAACCGAATAAAAACTCAAAAGTAAAATCAAGTGTGTTGATCACGAATCTACGCTTTTTGGGTTACAATCCCCTTAGGGTATACAGCAGTCTGTGAAAAGTTCTAACATACAGGAGTCGGTTGAAGAATCAGAAAAATTTCTGCCTTGCATCGAAACTTTACAGATTTGTGATCAGGACACTTGAAATAAATCTCGATCTGAGTTTTACATTAAAAGTGATGCCTGATAATTAGTTTCTGAAGCAGGTTTAACTCAAAGTTCTGCGAAGCTTAGGTTTATTCATAAGTATGGTGGCTCTTATTACATATTAGCATATTGCGGTTTTAGAAACCGGTAAAAACGTTGAGAATAGAATACTTTTAATTGACCCCTCAATAAAAAATAGAACCCCCGAGAATTCTAATCGTCGCGTAACCCCCCCCACACACACACACAAACTCCACTTTAATAATAATCGACAAAATCATTAGGCGTGAATAGGATTTGATCTTGTGATGAAGTCCTTGGAGCCCCTGCCCCTTTTGCCTCGTTCTATCTTCTCACAAGTAATCTTAAGGCTTCACGAGCAGACGTTGTTTTAGCCATTTCACCCTTTAATTTCGCGCTAGCACGAGCTAATTGGGTGACTAAAGATTGGCTCAAACGACGTGGGGCAGTTGCAGCGGACGCAGCTGACGCAACTGTATCAAACCCCCCTTCAGCCCCTTCCTCAACCCCAACAACCCCAGGGGTATTGGACGAAAATACATTAATAACAATCGGACTACTACTCCGACTACTATTATTTAGATTATTGGTTGTTGTATTGGTCAATTGCTTTCCCAATGAATACTTTTGTTGTAGTAAGTGATGCTGAGTCTGGAGTTGTTCTTCCTCATCCTCATCTTCATGTAAATTATCATCTTCTTCTATCTCTTCATGAAAAAATTGTTCAGGTTCCGGGAAGTCATCATAGTCCTCATCCTCTTCCTCCACTTCTACATCATCCAACATTTCCTCTTTACAAATAACTCTACCATCAGATTCATCTTCATCTTCATCCTCATCTTCGTCTGGAAAGACTGTGGATGAAGTAAACATATTTCCTAAACCACTTTCGTCCACAGAACCGTCGTCATCTTCAAGGTTCTCATCATCATCGTACATTTCTTCTTTAAATGTTATCCCTTGACGATGGTTGAATTTGTAACCTCCTTCCAGTGGGTCAGGAGCATTTTCATCATAATCTTCCTCAGCTTCAGCAGTGATCAATTCGGAATTGACAGATGAAGGTATATTGAAGAACCCATTCGTACCGGCCGTGGATGCCCCACTATTTGCTTTCTTCCCATTTGAAACTGCACTATTCCCACTAGGTGTCATTATATGCTCATAGTCCATGTCTGGATGATATTTTCTTACATGTTTTTGCATAAGAAATTTTCGGGTAAAATTTGCTGAGCAGAAAATACATTTGAAAGGCCTTTCTCCTGTATGTGTCAGTATGTGCCGCTTCAAGTCCGTTGACCAACAGAATGCTTTAGGGCAATGAGGACACTTGTACTTTCGACGATGTTCATCACTAACTACGGCGTTATGGTCTTCTTCCAGAAGGGACACCTGGAAATAATCAAAAATCACAATGTTAACACGATCAACACAATATTTTAACAATATCATAAGTTCCATCCAGCCCTGTGAAGAAACCATTTGGTTATAAAATTTGAAGCTTCCAGGATTTGTCAAATTAGTTTTATTGGGAACTCAAATACGAAAATTTACCGAAAATTAAACGCATTCCTCTCACAAACCACGTACGTAAGTATTTAGACATTATGAGTAGGTTTCGGAGTTTACGGTCATATTAGAAAGTAAGACCATTTCAAAATGTAATAACTACATTAACTCACATTCGTTGGTAAACTAAAGCCAAACATCATTGCATATTTTCCGTCGCATATTCTTCCCATTTGAGGTTAAAAATTATGACCTAGCACTAGATGAAACTCACTCAGTTGAAGATAGACCTCTAAGGCAAGCACGTCTACCCCAGGTATCCAATCCTCTGGGTAGAGCTGCTTTACCACTACGCTATAACGAACTACCGTATTTGATAATGTCTGGCATTGAAATTTTCATAATTGTGTCCTCGACACTTAACGTTAACCTTCATGTCCAAGGACAGTCTCTTGTGGAATTAGAAAAATTTATTCGAACTCGAAGGTTAAGGCCGATCGCTTTAGGACGACGGGGCGAGTGATAGTGATAGCCGGACAATTCTTAACAAACAAAAAACGCGATCCGGCGAAAATTGACAAAATGTCAATGGCGTGCATACTGGAGGTTGGCCATTGGCTTTAGTCCTCCGGAAAAAATAAAATAAACTGTGGTATTAAACATTAAAGCTTGCAAAAATGAACTGACCTCCAAAAATCTTGTTGGGTCAATTTCTTCTTCGACACGCGGTTGCTGCTTTGGAGGGGGAACTGCCCGTGAGGCATTTGCTCTTGGTTTCTGAACTTTGACAGGTTGGACTTTGACAGGCATAACTTTTGGTGGGGCAGAGAAAGTGGACGCTGAAACGAAGCGTCTGGGTTGACCAGGTGTCCGAAGAGGATTTGTCAGAGGATTTGGTAGACTCTGCTTAATGTTGGAGGTGGAAGAACGTTGTACAGGTTTTGAAACCGGTGCTCTTGATGGGACAGATTTCCGAGGTGCTGAAAAATTATCGAGTTGGACTTTATAGACAGGAGCGGCGGCTATTGGATTGGGGAGTGTATCCGCTACTTTGACTGGTAGGGCAATCGGAGGTAAAAGAGTTGAAGGACCAAGAGGATCTGTTTGTTCGGCTTCAACTGCTTTCAATAATTCAAGGAACTTTTGTGCCGCGGGATATCCGGACCAGTCTAGATCTGGTTTAGAGAAAATCACAGACGTCGAAGGACCTGGTTGAGAAGAATTGTTAGGATGACGAGGTCCGCCACCATTTGAGTCTGACTGGGAAGAATTTAAACCTCCGGTGGCACCCTTCGTTATTGTTATATTACTAAGAGAGTTGTTAAATCGAGTCGGTTGATTAATTTGTGAAATCGTTACACTGCCAGTCTTCAGAAGTCGTCTTAGAGAAGCATCCTGAAAAATTTACAAATGAATGATATTAAAATATTACCTTAAATTGATGTAATCCTAAACTGGTCTAATGTATCAAATAATGAATTGTCTACAAATCATCGTTTATAGATAATCATTAATTATTCGGTACTTGTTTTTTAGTTAAAAAATGAATTCTTGGAATTTGTAAATTCTAGTCAACACGCATTATATGTGGTTCTAGATATGTCATTCAGGATGTTTGAGCCGTTTTAACTGTTTTGAAACAACTCGTAACTAAATTCTGTCTCTTGTGGACAAATTTCGACTGAAAACGGAGACTGGATAATGATTTACTTACTTTACTTATTTGCACGCTGTTTTAAAAAACAGCGTGCAATATAATGGTTACGCTGAAAGCACTTCGCAACTTAAACGGAAAGCAAGAAAAAATAAGACTTTTCTCTCCAAATGCTTGGCCAACGAAAAATGGACTTTCTCTAAGCCGGTCAAACAAAAATTTGAAAATGCCATTAAAATATTGCAAAAAAGATAGCATTCGCAGATTTCTCTAAAAAATATACTTTGGGCGCGTTTTCGCAAAATACCGTTCAAAAAACTGTTTTCCATGCCGGGTCTTACTTAAGCAATCGTCAGAGCCGCTATTCGCGTAAGATTTTCAGGCGGAATAGCTCCCTATTTGCTTCATGAGACCTACAAAATGTTTATCTCACATTTTGTCCGACCCCCCATGATAGGGCTGCCGAGGGGGGCGTGGGCAAAGTTTACGCGTGCTGCGTATTCGTTATGTTTAGAATTCTTCTAACTAACTTCTAACTAACGAAGGTCAAATTATGTCTAGTTCTATCTGCCTACTCATTTTAGCAATTCCTGACCAATACATTACGAGGTTTTCTTCTAGTTCGTATAATCTTGAATTTAAAATGGCCGTGTCGCAGAAATATTCCCTTGTCTAGGAACCATTTTTTGATTTCATGACAAGACTACGGACATTATCCGCCAAAACTTTTAGTCGCAAAGGGTCGGACGGTCCGGTCCCTGTCCGGTCCTGAGGCAGGACCGGGACCGGACCGGGCCGTCCTGAGGCTAGGACCGGGACCGGACCGGCTGTCCTGACGTTGGGACCGGGACTGGACCGGACCGGGTTTGGACCGTGTATGTATGTACATGTAATTAGCATGTACCGGTCCGGTCCTAACGGTCCAATCCCGGGTCCGAAACGCAGGACCGGGATTGGACCGTTTTCACCGGTCCTAAAAAACATTGGACCGGGACCGCCGGTCCGGTCCCGGTCCTGGACCGGGACCGTCCGAGCCCTAGTCACAAACCCGTGTAGCGGTGTATTAATTAATAAATGAATTGAAATAGTAATTTACCTTCTCCATCATTTTCTTCACGTAAGTAGGCAACTCACTGCTACCTTGAGAATCACGTCTCTGAGGCGAATTTTGACTGAAAACCATGACAGTTTGAGTTTTGTCATCTGATTTATTGGAACTGAGTCGTCCCTTCCCCAGGTCACATGAATCAGGGTCATCGTCATCAAATAATTCTGCATTTGCCTCAAATTCAGCCTTACTCCGACTGTCCGACAGGGCCTGTAAATAATTTAGACCGGCCTTGACATCCTCCAGATTTGGACATCCGTCTTGTGATGACCCTTGACGACTTTGTAATTCGTCGTCCTTCTTTTGAGCCTCAGACTCAATGGACAACCCCAAATCAATCAGTTTATTTGAGTAGACAGTGGACATGGGCATTGTTTCCACTTCCTCTTCCTCAATATAGTCTTCCAAAGACTCGTCGTCTGGTGAGGTTTCCATGATTTCAAGTTGTTGCTCAAGAAATTGGTTCGCCATTGCACTTGGACTTGAACTGATTTATTCTGAAAACAAAACAAGACTAAAATTATTTAGCGTTCCCTCACTTATTCCAAATGTTTGCCGGGATTAGTTCATTTATGGACAAAACGTGATGTCCTCTGACGGGGTCATGATGTTACCTGTAAAATTTGTTCATTCATTCATTCGATTATTTTTCACATTCTTATCCTTTATTAATGCACTAAACAAGGGAACCACTTTTGACGTAAAACTGATCCAGAGTTAAATTAGTGGATTTATTCGAGTGCGCTGGTCACTCGGATAACTTTCAAAAGGCCGTGCCTTAAATAACTCCGATATTCAGACTGATCAAATGGGGGGGGGGGGGCAATTAGTACTGTGCTATGCTGCGTACAGTTAAATACTAGGCAAATTTTTGCATACTTTGAGCCGAATTTAAAATTTTGCAATCGGATCTTTCAACGACCCTTGAAAAATAGAAAATAATGAAACCTGGCTATTCGGAGCAGATTAAATCATATGACTCGTCTGTACTAATAGTGCGTTCATCATTTTGTGAAGATTTCAGTACAACATACCTGGAAGCGGTTGTAGTTAGAACGTTTCCAAACTTCTAGCCATGAACCAAAATTATATGCGTCAAGAAATCGGCAGTTCTTATTGTCAGAATATCGCTCCGGTTATTCAGTTCTCTGAACTTTACATAAAATGTGCTTCCCTTGTAAGGAAATTCTTAGACTAAATATTTATTGAGTATTGACGTTGAATGGTTAACTGTGAATGAACACTAAGGTAAGAATTTTTGCCTTCATGTGAATGTCTTTACAAAATATTGGAATTCTGGAATTTGCTTTGTCTCTGCTTATCTCAGGAATGTGGTGAATATAATATCTTTACGGATGCAAAAGCAACTAAGGAACTTGACCCCAATCAGAATACTAACAACGCCGAAAAGATTTGCAGCGGTGCAGTGTACCACCTGGCACCACTTACCAAATATCACATAAAATCAAACCTTAAAAAATTGAATCACCTGGCCACGTCACACCTGTATGAATTAAATTACTTTATGAAATCGTCGAGTGTTTAACGAGTGAATTTTGGCGGTCTACGCAAGTACATTCACTTGTGTGACACGAACACACAAGTAAAAATATATTATGTTCTTATGAACTTGACCTTCCTATAAATACTTCTTTTTTTGTATATAGTTATGAAACCTTTGGAAAGGGGTCATCATCGGACAAAAAAAAGTCCAAATAGGCAGGACCGTTAAAATGAATTATTTCATGTATCTGTAAAAATATCGTCCACAGAATACTGGTCTCAATTAAGAGGACGGTTACCTTAAATGTAAAACGTTTTTATAAATTCAATCTCTCGAAAAGTAGATACAATTGAAAGGCATTCCATTAGAGACGTCGCAGTGTATTTATTAGAGGGTTTAACAGAATGTTTGAATTCTATGTAGACGCTGTAGCAGTAAAACACGTAATTTTGGAGTATTTAAAGACAAATAATCAGAAGGATCTGGAACCCTTGATTGGGGTTCGGATTGAATGCTTTTATTGGACATGTCCGATTTTGTTTAAAACGTATTCAAGAGTATCCAAATCTATATTCCTTCAAAATTTTCTCTCGAAGAAAGCTCAGAAGTGAAAGTCACATTTGCGTTTACACTGTACTATTGGGAGTTGTATTACAAAGCCATGTCTATGGCCACAGCCCGCAGGCACTATTTTACATTCGACAAATAAAAGTGTAATTGTTTCGTATTTTATGACAATCATTATGTAATTGATCCATTCATTTCTGTAATTCAAGTACACTAACGACTTCACAGTAATAGTTCGCTAACTACGAGTAAATGACATTGACTACGAAATCCTACTCCGGAATTTCTGTCCATGTAATACTATACTAATACTTACACATAAAAAAACCTCATAAAGTCTTGTCGCTAAAAAAACGATTTCTTGAATTTTGCGGATTAAACGTTAAGAATAATTCGAGCGTTTATAGTTATTAATTATTGAATCAGGATAACATGCAAACGGCTAAGCTTGGTGGTGCCTCATTACTATAAAGTCTAGCACAAGCTTTCTTGTTCAGACCCTGCCGAGTTTGTCTGGAATGTAAAATCAAATAATGTAACCATGAATTCTCTTCCGAACAATCTCATAATTAAGACACAAACAATTAAGAAATATCTGCCGTCGCCTCGAATCACTTGGTTGTTGTTTAAGTATACAACGTCTCAAATATTATTCTGTTTCATTAGAAATTCCATGTCTCAGTGTAATTCGTCGAACAAGAAAACTGTATGGTTTAAAGAAAATTGTGATTATTTATTCACGCACAGTTGTCCGTTAATTTTCAATTTTTAATAAACGCCGGCCACGGCCTACGGATATTTACACTGATGGATTACTCAAAAAGAACGACGCAGCAACTAAATCATAACTTTTTTTCATAATTTTTATGTACGCATATGCTGCATACTCAGATTTCTATATCAGCGTCTTAGAATTTTGCAATGACACAATTTGGACAGTGTGAATTACTTGAAGCAGTGAAACTGGGACCATTTTTCAATGATCACATCAAATAAGATCTTAGAATCGAAGTTCATATTCAGTTACAGTAAAAGTTAATGTACAATTGTGCATATACAAATAGACTTTGAGGCGCTCCGGAGAAAGTTAGGAACTTTCTCCATGCCGTTTATATAGAAACCGTCAAATTAGTACTACTCAAAATGGAACTAGCATTTCAAGACGAATCTTGCGAAAGGCGTAACTACAAGGAGGTGCCTTATTGGAAGGCTTCACTCTATACTGTACGACCTAAATTGAACCATATTGATTTCCAAGAATACTCATTAGATTATTAAGGTTAATGTCATTGATCACAATCACTTGTTCATTGTTAGTCCATGATTTTGTATAATACTTACTCTGTCGGTGTCAATCTGTCAATATAACTGAACTGTGTTCCAACGCTTTATCAATCAATTTATCCTTTGTTCAGAATTTTTTTTCTTTTTCGCCGAATATCTTAATCCAGCAACCAATCAGACATCAAATATCGTTCCGCCCGTAATCCGTATTGTATTGCTTGTTATGTTTATTCAAATAACGCGTACATTACAATCACACTTCACATTGTTCACCACAATTAATGACTCCTGACGACATTCTCCGCGATTCTTCACAATTTTAATACTTTGGTAATTGCTTTCCCCCCAGGGGTACCCACACTAGTACTATTAATACTTTTCGAACAACAACAAAGAAGAAACAATGGATTTATGGTATTCTCTCGTTACCTTTGTATAATTTGATTTCGTACCCCAATTAAGAAATCTTTGTTATCAGTTCTGTAAGCCGGGTATCGACTCTTTTTCAACTTTTTGACCTTTACAATGTCGGGCGTTTAGAATTCCGGGTTTACACTTAGGACCATATTAGTATCGCCGGGTTTCGTTCGAGTCTAAAGTTGCGCAATTATGCTTAGGTCAATTTGGCGAAATTGACAACGGGGATGGTCATAAATAAAAGGACAGTGGGGAATTGTGGTGTAAAATGGAGGGTTGTTGAGTCCGTAGGAGGTAAAAGGTTATGAGCTGACTGGGTCTTTCTGACTCTGGTGGACCATCGGACACGGTCGAAGTTGAATGAAGAGTAGTTTAGACTGAGGTCGCGAAGGATTTCGACCCAGGCATCCAGATGGCACAGATGACACGGGCACGAAGAAGCCAGAACTCAACACACCAGCTACCAGCAAATGAACCTCCGGCTTATAGCACAAAAACAAGACTCACAATCAAATGAAATGCTGAACGGACATTCTGTTACAGTCAAAGGACACAATCAAACGGTTCTTGGGCGGGAAATCAGTCCTAGGAACATAGGACAATCACCTAAACCACCGAACAACACCCAAAATGCATTTATGACGTTATGAAGGAATATGAGTCGAGAGAAACACCAATATGACGAAATCAGAGATGGAAAGTCAATTCAGGCCAAAATGAACGATTTTATTCCAGAAGATGTGGATTTAAATTTCAATGACTGTATGGAGATTGTATATAACCAGAATAGGTGATTTTAGCATATTTGGCCGGAATGAGTAATGGATTTCAATTTCCTGATAATGAGAATGAGTAACGAACCTAGGTCACAATGAGGAAAGAAATTCTTAGACGACAATGAAGGAACGGATTTAAGCCACATTATGCAAAATGGCCGCCGAATTGAAACGTTTAGACAACAAGTGCCAAGAAAGGAGAAAGCATTTCGAGCACAATGGACAATAGTTTTAAGCCGCGATGACAATGATATCGCACTTTGGTTAGTGTGAGAAAAAGACGTCTCATGTCGCAATAATGAAGAAACGTATTTTTAGGCCACAATGACATCTGAAATGACAACTTTAAGCGAGAAGATTTAAGAACGAAGAAGCCCAGTTTGACTATGGTGAGCATTAGTGGCATCTAGAGAAATAGGACTTCCGCAGAAATGAAACGCGTTTAGGCCACAATGAGAAATATAATTTCCGAAGTAGCCCATGTAGGCTAGCTAACCAGAACCAGCAACTTGATTTCAGAAATAGGATGCCATAATTGGCCGAATAAGGGCCTGGACTCAAATAGCCGCAGGGTCACGAGATATGTAGGTTGTTCCATAAGAGCCCGGATTTTAATCAGGCCAGTGCTTAAATGAGCGCCGGGTCGGTTGGCATAATTTTTAAATAAACGCCCGGGCGTTTATTTAGTCATTGGCGCTAACAATTATACAATTACATCAGAAGTTGAAAGAGATCTTATATTGGTCAAACTGGACTGGACATTTTTTAAGAATAGACAAAGGCTAATGATATAAGATATATACAGGGCATTCCAGAAAAAGCCTCTGATTGTTTTTTTGGAATTTTGGCGTAGTTACGAAAATTTACATTACAGGCAATGAGATTAAACCGACCAACAACGAAAAAAACACAAACAATCGGAGGCTTTTTCTGGAATGCCCTGTATAATACAAAATAGTGAAACAAAATTAATATTTTTGATTTTATGTCGACTAAACTTTAATTGACTGGGTATCGCATCTTTTGGTCAATAATTTCATCTTATGTTGCTGAAGAAATTAAAAAGGTCATCTCTCCTGGTAATCTAATCATGAAGTTATTTAAGTTCTAATTACTCTATTTAAGATATATTAGCTGTTCAAAACAGCATGATTTTTTGTCGGAATATTGTAACACCCAATGGAAATCAATTTGCTTATTGTAGTGAACTGTTTGGGCTATGGAACTTTATGACATTTTTAAAGAATTCTCTGACTCTCTGACTCTGAATGAGATGACTGCTGGGTCAAGAAAGAGAGAAACCTTGTCCATCGTGGTGACTTCAGGAAGTATGAGATATGCATGTTGTACAAAATTAAATCATTCTGGAATCTCCCGTGCATCCGATGATGTCTATGAACTTTGAAATGAAAACAATTATTCGGTAGAAATAACAGCAAGTCTTTACTCAATTTTTCCTAATTCATCGTTTCAGAATATTAACGACATCCAATCATCTCTCAATAAGAAATAGAAAAAGTCTTCCGTCATATTGGTACAGGTAGCCCTTTGGCATTTCGTTATGTGCAGGTTTCCCATTGGTATAATATCATGTTTTATCATACTATTTCTTTTTATTATCCCTTTGGTTTTGGAAAAACTGTCCGAATGTTGACAACAGCGTAAGCTGAATATCTTCTCCATAATTAACTAACGAATCAACTGATAATGTATGTTTGCTTTATTTAAGGATGCATTTTCTCTATTATTCTTTATTACTAACAGGGTGTACATTCCTTGGCAAAGAACGCAATCACAATACAAAAAAATATGTGGATACTTGACATGAATGGCAATTAATGGAAGTATTTCGTTCATACTGCATATAGCTGAATATGAAAATATGATTAATCAAAAAATGGTCAGTCCAAAATTCGTATAGTTTAGCCTGAACATTCCAGTCATCAATATAAAAGCATTACATTAATTCTGTGCAGTGTGTCAAAGGGGTCAAATTTAACGGAAACTTGTCCAATATTTCTGAGAAAAGGGCAAAGTAATTTATTTTGAGCACATTATATTTTTACGTGATGACCACACCGAAAAGTTGCCTTTTGGGTTTTACCTCATGCATGCAAACGATAAAAGTTGTGAATAGACATGAGAGAGACGGGTTTACTTAGAAAATTACATTGTAGTTGTGTACGTGGATGTGGACGTAGTATATGTATGGAAGACCACTACGTCTAGGTCTATGATGATGACCTTGGTCACTCAACTAAAATGTCAAATGGGTTCACACAGCTTGTAAGGATGGGAATAAGGCATAGCTCCATACTCTGTGTCTGTATATCCATACCCTATGTATATGACATGGCATTTAGGAATTCACCCTTCTCGTTGCCATGGTTTCCTGCACTCCAAAGAAAGGATACGATTGGGGTCAGGACGACCTACAAAATGTTATTTACGAACGAACCAAGCCATGGTCATGACCCGGGATGGGCCACAGCCACAGCCTACCAAATCACTTGGCAAAGGGAAAGGAATTTCTAAATGTCATGAGTCAAACGAATAACCGTGGCAATGTATCATAAGACCATTTAGGTGACCAACTAATGTATGGACAAGAGTACGTTTCCAAATTGCATAAATAGATAAATATATCAAAATAATCAAAATAAATATAATTTAGCTACAAATATAAAATAGCACACATTAATTGGCATTGGCATTTGCCGTGATCACACATTGTCTTGCAATTTTCGTGAAGATTATTTGGCATAGGAAAGTCCCCCCGTTAGTAGGAAAAAACCTTCTAAAAAAGTCATCACATTTTATCGTTAGTCCGAAGTCCGAGAGAATCGAACCCTCTACAGTGCAAAATGATATAACAGAAAATGTAGCTTTCACTAGCACTGAATTCAGTCTTATCTGCAAAATATCTCATTGAATTCTGTTTTGATTGCAAAAATATGCCAGTATTGTCGTCACCGTCGTATATATGCGATTGAAAATACAGCATTCGGTTTGAATGACCGTTTTCATCATGGCCTTTTTTGGTTTACTATTTTATCTGAAAAATATAATTCGAAATTAATGAAGTGTCCATCCGACTCAGAGTTGTTCTCAAAAGTTGACTAGAAATGTTATAAAATATTGTTGTATCGCGAATGATTCTGATTCATCGAATAAGCACATGCGGTTGTATTTTTATTTTAAGGTTACATATCGTTTCAGATGTTGGTTGAACTACATATTGAAATGTGTAGTAGTATGTAGTTAATAGCTAAAGCTGCATCGCGAGGAATAAAATAAATTGGCAACCGA
This sequence comes from Protaphorura glebata, assembly GCA_034694305.1. Classification (NCBI taxonomy): domain Eukaryota; kingdom Metazoa; phylum Arthropoda; class Collembola; order Poduromorpha; family Onychiuridae; genus Protaphorura; species Protaphorura glebata. The sequence goes on along the minus strand of JAQFYE010000305.1, from coordinate 20,828 downwards.
GACGGAATGCACTTGTTATTGTACTTGATTTCAGCAGACACAGTCATGCATAATAGGAATGATTAGATTATTTAGCTCGTTATTAAAGTGTAAGGTTATGTGTTTGTGTAATTATCATAATGCCACCCTGGCTAAGAATCAACATTAAATTAACTAGGCATAAACACGCAATTAAAATTGAAGATCTTGCGGTTTTCCCCAAGCATTTGTAATTACAAACTATGAGTAAATAAGAACTTGACACTAGTCAATGAGAATGACGAGTAATAATTTAGAACGGTTTGTCAGCGGGTCAATGTATAAAAATATTTTACAAATGACGCATTTCAGTTCAGGCTGAAAATTAGATTTTACAACAATTAGAATGCCCGAATTCAATTTTTATGTTGCTAAAATAAGCAAAATTAATAGTTTGAGAATATATATGTAATTATTTAGTGTTCCAGCAATTCAGTAGTCAATAGAATATAACTGAAAGAGAATAAGTTCTTTGGAATGTTTCGCAAACTATCAGTGAACAAAAACTGTATCTGTCGACTAATCGGTCATTGTCGTATTTATCAGATCTGATAAATTATTGCACTCATGGTAATCAACAAATTCAAAAATTGTTGCATTCATGTATTTTGATGACATTATGACGATTAAACATAATTAATGTCAGATAATTGGTGGCCTTATCATTGAAACGTCTAAGTGTATCAACGTGCTTCAGGCTTTGGGGCCTGTTAGCGCAATACACTATTCAACAATACATTCAAAATGTACATCTCATTATCTTCCTTAAGTCTATAATTACAAAAAGTGACATAATTAAATCAAAATTATCATTTGAACAAAAATTACAACAATACATGAAGTATTAATTAGTCGCCTGTTTGACTAACCCGGAAACCATGCGCCAAGCGCATGCACGAGATATTTAGAAATAACTTGCAATTCCTAGAATTTGTTTTTAAGACAGGGACTCGAATGTTTAGTAGATTGAATACCCCGGAAATTATAGTTCGAAGACCCCGGAAACTTAAAGAACTACATAATAAGCCATACTTTGAACTCTGACACCTCATTCACCTCCGATTGGGTTTCGGACGCGAAGTCCAAATTGAGGTTCATCACGGGTGGATACTGTATTCCATTTTATCTCGATTTTTCCAAATCTCGAGCCGTTGAAGGTATGTTTAACAAGCACGTCGAATTTCAGAAAAATTCAAAAAATAAAAAATTCCTTATTCATTTCAGTTGGAGTGGTGATTATCATTAATTGAATTGCTGACTTCCATTCACCGGTGGAAATATTGGCTTGAAGTAAAATCGGACTAATATTGAATGTAAGACCCAAGTTAAATTGAGAGGATCCAATTAATTGACATTTTACTTGAGATTTTAATCCTGTGTCATTCATATTATTTTAGCCGGAATTCAACTCAGTCAAGCACTTCAAGATTAGGGCCATGGTGCCCAATTATGTCACATGGAGTAAGCGAGTTTATGCTCTACTTTTCGTCATCGTCATCGTCATTCATCATCACAATCTGTTTTCCTCAGAAGAACAACAATTAAGAACAAATACAAAATTGACAATCAGCATTTTAATATCAATTCATTTTGATCATCAATCATGTTCAATATATTTTAACTTTGTAAATAAAAAATCACGAATTGCAAAACTGATCTCATTGAATTATTTCATTGAGCTGGAATTTAATTCAAAATAATTATCCATCTAACAGAGCAAAAAAAATAGTTAGACTAGAAACCAGCCCGAGAGGTCACACGAAGTGCCCTGAGCTTAAAAATATGATACGAACAAGTTTTGACAAACACAAATTATGTCGAATAGCCTGAGACCGGACGTGTAATTCAATCCTGGGACTTTAATCTTTTGACCCATGATAATTTTAGTGCTGTGAGGTTCAATTCACATAACAAAATTTTCCATCATTTGTTTATAATACTGCATAAAAATTTAAGAATCCGAGGAATTCGTGTGCAGCCGGAAGGGATTACAATGCGAAGAATTGTCTAATCCTTTATTAGAATACACCTTTTACCCATTCATTGTTTACAAGGAACAGCGTTCGGATGTAAACTACGGATCAGGATTTTCAGGATAGATGCATGTTGCGTTAGCCATTTCAATTATGTCATACACAGTCGGGACTATGAACGTTTTGATTAGAATTTTCAGTAAATAATATAATGTGAATTCATCTCCAAACGATTGTATTGTACAATAATTGATAGTTATAGTCGCAAGTACATTATAGCGAACAATGCTTGCACTGCATAGTTCAAGACGGGTGCAGATTTATTTTATTTGTGTTTCTATATCGGATATGATCTACGGTCCGGTATCGCAAGGGAAAAACGAAATTATCGGCCGAGCTGACTCAATATTTATAATATTTGCGATATGGGTATATGAAATTCATTAATAACTCCACCCTCATGCGTTGTGAGTTTTACTTGTGAAACGGGTTCCTTGTAAAAGACTACAACTATTTTTTTTTACGTAGGAATCAGAAAAAAAAGCCGGCATATTCTGCACCATTATACTAATTATGTTCCTTCTTTCTAGCCTGATCCAAGTTTTGCACCTGTAATTAGTTCGACTATATAATTATTGCGCCGGTCGAAATTAATGCGACATCAAATAATAATTTTAAAAGCTATTGTGTGAAACTTGCATATTCTTTACAATCGTACAATAAAATTAGCCAATTTACTTTTAATTTTATCATGGTTTTAAATTCCAGTAACTGCTTTCTTGAAAAGTGATCAAAGACGAAATTTTGAAATATTGTTCTTGGGCTTCCAAATCTCAATGAGGCGTTTTTTACTTCATGTATGTGATGAGACAGAAGGGCGCGGATGTGGCAGAGTTCGAAAATCCGGAATTCTGTGAACTAATTATTTAGAAGAAAATATTATAGAAAAAAGGCAATTACTGACTAAAAATGACGAGTCCACGTGGAACAAACAGTGAAATCGAAGAAATTCCAACTGATGAGCCCTTGCCCTTACCAGGGCCATCTTTTACCACCAGGTTTGTATTTTTAGAATATATTTTCGACTGATAGAATTTGAAAGAATTAGAAATAAGTACTCTTGGAATTACGCAAATTCTTTTCGAAGTGCATAATAAGTAATTTTCTGAAATATAATTTTAAATGTTTGAACCTTTTGTACTATTCTATAACAAATTAAATTGTAGTTTTATTGCATGACCTGTAAGCATTTTTTTCGTAAGAAAATGCCGGTTTGATTTTAATACCTTCATTTAAATGTCATATTTATTTAGTTTTGTATTGTTTATTTTTAGGCCAATATCGGCGGATTACATGAGAAGACTGGAGGGAAGAACCGTCCAAAGGTCATTAGACATAGTTGGAGATGTGATTGACGAAGTGGCACTCGAGGGCTTGGATGGAATTACTCTGCAGGGTAAATCAGAAATTAGTACTTTTAAAAAGTCCCCATTTTCGGGGCAATGTGCTAGAACTCGTCATCAATACTGGGGACTTTTAGCACTTCTCCCCTTTAGTGACGACTTTTAGCCCGAATTCCTCTTAGAAAAGGAAACGTTTTGGTTCTAAAAAGAAATTTGACATTTGTCACCGGAAAAGCCTAGTAGCTTTCAAAAGGTCATGATAATTTATGTATTTATGCAACTTGAAGTGACCTGACCCGTGTTTATCGTGGATTAGGTCACTTTCGAGTATTTTTTTTTCATTGGAGATTTTCGTTTTACTCGGATAATCTGCGTATGGGTCAACTGCTGGAGAAGTTTTTATTTTCTAGCAACTAATATAAGGATACCAAAAGTTCCATCACACCACATTTAATTAATGAGAATATTTTTAACTATAGGACTTTGGGAACGACTAAAATTCCGACCAGGATTCGCAATGACGGTATCTCAACAAGCGAAGGATTATATTTGGTGTAGTCTTAAGAAATCTACTGGAATTCAAGTCTTTGAACTCCCAACTCCACGACCTGATTTAACTGTCTACAATAGAAATGATTTTAAAGATGAAAGGGGAAATGTAATTGAGCCGGTAAGTTTGTATAAATTATAGTATTAAGATAACATTTAATACTGCTGACAATTAATTGAGTGTATTTATTTCGTTTCACAGTTACATATACAAGATGATATTTACATTTACACTCCAATTGATGACAAGAAGAATCATATAAGAGGGTCTTGTCCAGATTATACGACAAGAAGAAATATCACTGGTATTGTTAGGTGTTTCAACTATACTAAAGCATCAGAAAAGTAAAATTTTATATCAATGCTCATAAAATTTAAAGTTAAAAGTTAGTTCTATGCATGTTTCTGCAATTTTTTTCAGATATGGAAATCGTCTTGTGTTCGTTGCGTCCCAAAGCATTCGAGAGAAAGCAATTTTACCTCCGGATATAGAGTCTGACTTAGATATGACAATAATTCAGTATTGTATAATTGAGCGTGTGGCCAGGTCAGTTGTAATTTCAAAAATAAACTAATTCCGTCATTATTAATGACATATTTTGATATTTTAGGGCTCGATATCCTGGAGAAGGAACAAGAGGAAAAGTTAGTTTGAGTGTTTTAAAAATTGACCCTAAGGCCTTATTTTATCAACGTAAGCTTCTCCTCAAGAAAAAAATAATTACAAAACAAGTGAGTAGATCTTATAAATATACTTTTAGAAATAGCCAGCGGTTATTGTATAATGACGCGAGCAGCCCATGACAAACTCATTACCTTGAATAAGAAACCAACCAATTCTGAACATGAATTTTGGATTACTGTTGAATGAAATATTTTTTATGGATGAATTCAAAAGATATTCAAAATTTATTTTAGGCATTTTCTATGAAATTCGGGGAAGGAAGAATATCGTCCTTAATATCAATTCTTCACATTCCGAGATTCTATGCCCCAATTGAAACAATAATGAGCAAGAATATAAAGATGACATTTGATTATTTGAAACAACGACTTTACTACCGAGAAGAAGCTGCTAAAATGAAACACATGTTTGGAAAACATACAATTCGCACTATTCTCCTTCCAGAGTACTCGGAAATATTTTGCCAAACCGTACGTATTTTTAATACACATGTTTTGGAATAAGAAAAAATAATCTAAAGTAACTAGTATAACTAATTAATTTAGGATGCGAGCTATGCAGATCTCCACCCTGAGGTGATGGGAAAGGAAAGGAATCCCGTGAAGCAAGAAACTTATCGAAGAAAATTTCTAAAAGTTATTATCCTTAGGCAACCGGATATAAATTTTTCTCAATATTGTCGGCAAAAACTAGAAGAGAAAGAAGAGTCTGAAATTGATCAAGCTGCACCGGAAAATAAGGCACATTTCCGGGCTGGTAATTTTCATTCCACATTCGTATTACTCGACAATTCTTCCCAGACAATTCAGTACAACAATTCTTTACGGAAAATTTGTCCAAGGAACGTCTCTGTCGCGTAAACTTTCAAAAACTCTGTAAAAGTTAATGGCGTTCTATATTTTACAAAATGCTTCGCTAGGACTGTCCATTTTAAAAAGAGAATTAGTTATATTTTAGCTCAAAAAATTGGAAAGAATTTTGCTGGTGAAATATATTTCCTCTGGTCTATATTTTTCTGAATTAATCGCTTTTGCTGCTTGTTGTGAACAACAAAAAGTGTTAACTATTTGAAAAAGTACTGGAATACTTTGGGGAAAATTACATGAGAAGAATTTTAAAAATGTGTAAGAATCCTCACTTGATATTTATTTTGATGTTTCAGAAAATTTAAGCACTCAAGTTTCCTTGACCTACCGAGCTCATTGTCATGTTATAAATAGTGGAGCCAAAGGCTCAACACTTCGAGAGATTGCAGAGGCTGAGAATATAACTAATTTAGATGCAAGGACGGCATGTAGGTTCATGGTTAGACTCAAATTTGCGAGTACCGTTCTTGAAGACATGAAGAAAACAAAAGTCCACAGGTTTGTATTTTGTCATTGCGTACCATTTCACTCTTATTGAACTATTCAATAATTTAGTTTTAAACAATGTATTCCATTTTCAGGTACGTCTGGTTCAAATTCAAGAATGCAAATACTATTTATCAACAATTGGGATCTCAAGCAGAGAAAAATATTCTTCCAGCCTTAGTCGGCACTCCTGTGAGTACTTTGTGTTTTTGCCTTCTAAGGCTAAGAATATTTAACAGACCCAAACCTGACCGTTCGTAAAGAATTTCTACAACTACCTAAAAGAGACCACAAAATTGCATGGCTGCAAAATATTCATCTGATGATATTTTTTGATGTGACCCGGTTATGATGGTCTGGAACCCTGCTCTAAAGGATAATTATTATTTCTTTCTATCCATATGCAGACGATGCCAGCACCTGACGAAGAGTTTACATATTGGACTATGGTGGATGGTTTACCAACACCACAACTTATGACATTAAAAGGACCCAGTCCTATCGTCACTACGACAGAATTATCAAACGCTGAAATTAGTAAAAATATTAAAACTAAGGAATCTACGGGAAGGCCACCCCCTCTCCAGTTCGAAGTACCAGCGCTAACTCCTGACACTCTGTCAGCGTCGACTACTTCCACCTTGCCCACTAGATATGTAGATGAAATGAGTAATGCATCGGATCAGGAGGACGTGGATGATGACCCTGATCCAGACATGGACGACAATGAATCAATCATTGATGAACGATCAGATTTTACTGATCATAATCTTCATTTCTCGAAGGGAGAGGGAAATGATTTTATTCGAATAGAAGGGAGAGAGGATATGTCGTTTTCATATGAAACAGCTGGTGGCTGGGAAGTTCTGCTCGAGCCAGCTGATGTTAGAGCAAAGTAAGCTATTTTTAAAATCTTGTTGGACTATTAAAGGACGACACATTATGGCCATCAACAATCAAAAGCATACGTATTTGAGGGACATTAATATTATTTTATTTTTCAACTCGTTTTCAGTCTTGGAAGGAATAATACAACATTCAATTCAATGAAAAATGTGGAACGTGGAAATTTTATGTTGGAAATGGTTTATAAGCAAACGCTTATTCTGGGATTTCAACAAATTCTTCGAGTAAGTTTATGTGTAATTGAATTCGGATACCAATTTTCACCCTCTCGAGATAATTTTTCTTTGTAAGCCATAAAACTTCACACAAGAAATATTAGTAGAAGTACATTGTAATTTAATATAGGGTGTTCGTAAACATGAGGCGACTTTCAAGTCAAGAGAAGAAGCGGACCGCCGGTCTTTGTACCGTATTCTAAAACAACTTCAAATTGACAAGAGAATTCAATTGTGGAGGATTTCAGTGAAAAATGGAAGCCAAAGACGAATTTGCTCAGCATTCACTCCTGGGGATATTACAGAAAGTATGTTTACATGTTATTAGTCATTTATTGCTTAGTAGTGGTATTTAATTAGTCCAGCTTTACTTGAAAGTCGGAAATCTTGAGTCATATTTGGCCTATGTAAATGAATATTTTCTAATAAGGAATGGCATATTTGAACAGATAGTCCCTTGCTAGTGAAAGCAGTGGACTCACTGATCCAGTCTGTCGTACGAACCACTAAGTTGACCAAAGATCAAAAGAAACAAAGACAAAAAAAAGTTAGTATATTAAGAAAGACGATTGCGCCTCCCCCTCCTGTGGTTGGAACAACGAAGGAGAAAGCTAAACGTGGTCCCAAGAAAAGAAGAGGAATACCTTCTGGTAACACTAGACGCAGGGGCGCAAGGAATCGCAAGCGTGCCACTGAAACTCCAGTGAATAATGGAGACTTTCAGGAGAAACCAAAAACGGTAACAATTTTAATTTTTCCAGAATTTAATATTTAAGTCGTCTGTTGCAGTATAGCATAGTGGAACGGGTAGCCATTGCCACTTCTTTATGTTGGGGATTCGATTTTTAGACGAGACAGTGCCTGGTTCATTTCTTGGTTGGCTGACTTCTAAATCCCCTCATGAATTTGAATTGACTGAAATGATAACTTTAACTTTAGGACGATTATTATGGATGTTATATGATTTCTTATTTGATTTTTGAATTCACAGAAGCCTAATTATGATGAAGTAGACAGACAAGCTCTGTCACGGATGAAAGGATTGTAAGAAATTTATTTTAGAACATTTGTTAATCCTAATTGACAATGACGTGAAATCGAAATGTTGTTTGTATTCTTTTCTAGACGAGGAGATTGGACTCCAGAGGAAGATCGACATGTTCTTTGTTTATTCATTTCAAGTGTGCTTTTTATTCCTCGTTACAATTTGGAACGAGTTTTCATTTTCAATGCTCCACAGATTCGGGACATAATGCATTTGCGACTTGAGGTAAATTCGGAATGATCTTCCTGTAGACGACTATTGTATGTTTTCATTATAAATCATTTGTAGGAGTCACGCTCTAAAACATCAAGCTCGGTCCGACGCCGACTTCATTTTCTGATGAAGAATAAAGGTTTCTACGCCCGATACCGCTATTATCTGAACACGGCTCTAGATGACCATGAACTTCGCTCCGAAATACTGGTAAGCAATATCAACAATACCTGCGATCATTTCCCCTGTAGTATTTTAAATATATGGTGTTTGAATATAACAGAGCCAGTACGAACCACAGGATGGATCCGGGAAAATATTCTATGACATTCCGACGGAGGCACTCACAAAAGTTTTCGACTATTTGATGAATTTATTTACAAATACTTCATCAAAATTCAAGTTAGATGAAGATATTCCGGAGGAAATGACGAGCTCTGAATATCAAGATTTGGACCAAGTCCAACCCGACGGTGATTTGGATGACGATGACAATGCAGGTTTGGAAGACTTTGAAGCCACCGTTAGTGAAGAGTATCAAATTAGCGACGAATTCTACGTTGAAAATAAAAATAATGCGAAAGAACCAATTACGGATGTGGATGGCATTGGTGGAATAACGTGAGTTAGACATATACAGGGTGGTTCGTAACAATTTACGACCTTCCCACAGTCCAAGTTTAGGGTTGCCAACAGATATTGAGCTATACATTTTGCAGATAATTTAATTCGGAATTCCACGGAATTTATGGGCCGGGGAAAATGTGACATATCTACGAAATTTTGAAGTGATCTTGAACTTTTTAGATTAAAATTATTGTGCGTTCGCAAGATAATTGTACTGACGGCCAGTAGAATCGTGATAAATTTTCGCGAAATTGTTTAGCTCAATTTTTTGTGGTAACTCCTATTTTTTGCCTTGGGCTGTGTGGGACGTTAAATATTTAGGACCATTCATATTCGCCCTTCAATGTTTATATGAACGTTTTATTTTTTTTTGGACTATACAGTGTTCTAAGGTTGCGTGGTCGTGATCCAGTAATTGTTGATGGAAATGATGATCCACGAGATAAACTCTCTGTAGATATTTGGACGGCACGAACATCATTGTTGAGTCTTATTTTGAGTGGAGAAACTATGTCTGAGACAACTTCATTTCTGGATTCTGTCACTGATGAAATTTTAGACTTTGTCGTTCAAAATTTAAGATGTCTCACTATCACGACGATAACAAAACCAGAGAATCGTTTCACAATATCAGCAGGGTATGAATATTTTTTATTTGTCACCTGTAGTGTCATTAGAAATCTGCGTCTGTGTGCTTCTTGAGCTCTCTTGACGGAAATCACCGTAATGTTTACCTTAGAGAGAATTTGACTTTTCGATAATTTCTTTCAGAATGAAGAGAAGATTACAAAGTCACGTGACGACAACAATTTTTCGACAGTGTCACGACGTCCTACAAGACCTGCGTATAGGGACTAAATTTGAATGCACTCAGGACATGAGTATTCCAGCGTTGTTCGTCTTAACCGATTTCACAATTAAGAAAGCGGTGAGTACATGTATGCATAATATCGAAGGCCAGAATTGTGATCAGATTACGCTTGTACCTTTTTTAAGCATATCCCTGTTAGCATAGTTTTCAACGGGGAACTTTAAGTAATGAGTAAATTATTTGAAACTTTCAGATGAATTTTGGAATCGAATTACCGGAGTCTGTAATCACAGTGAATGAAGAATGGCAGGATTTGTTTTCTGCACTTTCCTCCAAAGATGTGAGTTTTATTGTACAAATTGAACTAATGCTAATTAATTGTAATAGATAATTTCAGTCAGAAATGAGCTGGGTGTGGATTAGTAATCTGTGTTTTGCGTACACAGTGCTACGTAATTTGATAATTTTTGTTCAATGATTTTTTTAAGTGTCCATTGAAGGCAAATAAAGTTTAAAACACATCCATTTTATAGTCGGCAAGCTGACTAGACATTTATTGAGGTGTCTGGAGTCCACCCTTTAACCTTTACCTTTTGTCATGAACGTACAAGGTGGGTCTGGGCGGGACATGACATAATATGTAAAGATCTGGAGAATAGTGGTATCTCAAGCCCTTGCTTCGTAGTGTTGAGGTTTCCATCCCTAGGGCAAACATAGTGGAAGTGGATGTAGTTTCTTTATACAAGTTTCTTCTTCACTAGGGGTTTTCCCTACTTCTCTGTCTAGGTCAAATGACCAAATGAAAGGGGAAGCTGGCCCATCTCCACGGAAAATATGTTAAACTAGGCGTTAATTGTGAATGTCAACTACAAATTTTAATATAGTGTGAGAAATAGTAACCAAATCGCTTATTTTGTTACAGTTTGAGCTAAGCCCAAAGAAATCCAAGTCGAAGTCAAAGACCCCATTAGCACAAGTTGTGGAGCCTGTAAATGCTGAACATGGTCCAAACCATAGTCGGAAAAGAAAAGCTAAACCATTTCTCGTCCCTGAACCCGTTAAAGTGAAACGGGAAAGAATCGAAGAAGAAATTGACACTGACAACGAGGAGCAGAGCGATACTCCAGACCTAAGGATGGTAAAGCATGAAGCATTTGATGGTTTCTATGAAATTCCAGTCAGTGTTAAAATGGAACCTAGTGATTCGGATGAAGATTTAGAAGAAAACTTAAGTGATCCACCTAATGGGGAAGGGAATATCCCAGCAAATCCCGAGAGAACTCAATATAGACGAAAAATTGCTACGGTGGAAGAGATATTAAAGTTCAATGATATTTTTAATAAAAAGAGAAAAAGGGTTGTTCCAAGAGACGACGATTGTGAGAGTAATTCAAGTTCCCTAAGAACGTTAGTCCTTAACTCTGATTCTATACCATCTTCACAAAATGTGAGCTCTGAAGAAGACGACGATGACGAAGAAAATAATTCTGTACCTGGAACTTCTACCTCAGAGAGTAGGAAGAAAAATAGAAGGACAGAAAAGTATTCTAAGTTAGGTCATAGAATGCACAGTACTACTGGGTCTGATATCCGTGGTCCCGATAAGGATGATTATGGTGAAGGTGAGGGTGAAGGTGGTGACCAGGACACAGAAGACTTGTTAGATTTGGACGAAGATGAGGCTGGAGATTACGTTGTGACTAGTCATGATTCCGACAGTGATAATGAAGTATTTTTAGATAAAGAGAAGTTGGAAAAGAATAAAGCTGAAGCAGCCAAAGTTGCAGAGTCTTTGAGAAAGGCTCTCATGAAGTTACCAAGAAAACCTAAACGAACCAGAAAACCAACGAAATCCAAGATTGATGTTAACCTTTTGGATGATGTAAGTTATTGCTATGTAAATTTTATACTTCACTTTTTATTTTTGGACAAAATGACCTTACCTAGTACGAAATTTGTCAAATTATGATGATAATAATAATGGTATCAAATCCCATTCTGTCTCGCTGTGCTGGGGTCGATTCCTCGGACTTGCACTCCCGGTGGTTGCTTTAAACAGGTTTTTTCCGCTGGTTTTTCCTACTACTAGATGGTACCTACGTTGTACGTCTCTAGGCCAAATGGGAAGCAACCCAAAAATACGTGATGATGTTTGATTCGGCATCAGCGGCTATGTCAATTAATGTGGGTGTATATAATGATATCAAACATGGAAGATTTTGTGCGAACTATTTTTAATTTCCTAGACGTTTTGAATGTCTAACAGGGCTCCTCCTTATTTAATTTTATTAATTTCCTCGTTATTTGCTTCTTAGGAGTTTGAAGAAAATGCTGATGATGATGATCCTACGACGGATATGTCAGGAGCAAAGGGGAGAATTTCCAATAAGACTTTACGAACACTGAGAACAAAAATTAATGCAACTCAAGCTGAGAGTAGAATGATTGAAAAGGATTTCTTCAGTGTGAATCTTCCAAAGATATCTGTTACTTTTTCAGCCAAAATTGATGATGTTTTATACGGTGGTCCTCCGCCTATGTCTGACCTTTTATACCTGCAAAATCTTCTCATAAAGTGAGTTTTTTTGTGCTAATATTTGACTCAGGAGTGAGGAAAAAGTCAAAAACTAAATGACATTTGTATTTTCTAGATCTGTTCCAGCAAATTGTATAACGTCAACTCTAGATCCGAAAGAAGTGTCTGGGATGGGTCGATATGCTAGTCTTTATGATATTATTGACATAACTGAGGAAGTCGGAGTATCTATTCCATACTTACTGGTAAGTTTTATATAGTCAAACTTTTCAAAATTATGTAGGACGATTTTATTTTGTGACAATCTCTTTGAATAGACAAAATTTGACCGGGAATTTGTTTCAATCGGAGTTCAATATTTGTTGAATTTTAATTACGTTTACATGGTTGGCATCATGTATCGACGGTAATAATAATATACGTTTTAATGAAATTAATCTAATCTAAAATCATGTGTACTCATAAATTGCATTTATTTCAGATTTGTTGCAGCGTGTCATTCTCATAAGTGGACAATGCCTGTTCCAACCCAGCAGGGGTTGATTTACTCCGAAAGGTAGTATTTTTTTATTAACAAAACTATTTAGCATGGAAGTTGAAATTGCCAATGCTTATTTTAATTAATCTGAATGATTTTCAGAGTCATCATGAGACCATGGATCACATCACTGGGTTGTGTAAACTGGCCAGTTATAATTCAAGTATTTTCAACTCTGATTGGCTGTCTAAATACAAATCCAAGTATTCGAGTCAGAAATTTGTGCAAAATGGTCCAACCAATGCTCTCAAGTGTGGAGACAATGATTCTTGTGGAGGTAAAACAATTTTGGTAAAAGAAATATATTGAAATTGTTTGTAATTGTTTTTTCTGAAATTCTAGGCTTTAGCACACATGGAATTCGTTAAATTGTACTCCTTGAAAGTCAGCCACGATGCATCACTTTTCTCGGGTCCAGCCTATGTGAAGAAACGTACGTATATTTGTATTGGAGTAAAATGATTATATACACGATCCTTTCGTTAGTCTAACCACTCCGCAACCCTTTCAGCAGGCTTAAAATTAGTTTCTAACTTAGGATTCCCAAAAAGTCCAAAATATTACATTTTTATGACAATCTTACCCACTATGAATCGCCCTAACATGCGCCCCGCAAATCTTAAAACGTATCTCGTTACTGTTTTGAAGAGAAAAGATCAGATGATAAGCTGTTAAATGTGAAAGTTGTGCATTCCCTTTCTAGAAACTTTCCACTGGGGTTTCATCACCGCATTTAATTTCCCTCGCATTTACAAACAAAATCTCACAGAAAGCAAGTGAGAAAGATCGTATCATAATTACGTTTTTGGACTTCTGACTTGTTTGAATGCCTTTATTTGAACTCTTCATTTTTCGGCCGCACAATACTTATCGCCGTTAGGATCAATAAATTATGCATTAGATCCTGGTTAAGGTTCTCTCGCAGAGAACACCGCAGTCCTTGGGAATAGGCCCTTGTTTTGTCTGTATTTTTGAAATAATGTAGCCAGTGAATTCCTGAACAACTTTCTGTGAAGGTTCTCCCGAAAAGTCTAACCGCTTAGCCGCTTGTGACTTCGTAGGAATCCGTGACGCACGCATGACGTAAGGTCAAATCCAACGACCTTTTTTTGCCATGAGAACTATGCAGTGTGCTTTAAATCTAATATTTTTGTTAAGCTAGTAAGAGAGGGTTCCTTGGATTGGTTACTAGAAAGTTCTCACGTGATCAGTTGACTAATATGTTTTCATATATGCAAGCAGACACTCAAATGGACGAATTTCTGGACATGGAGGTTTTATTTATTGAATTGAGGCCGTATGCTACAGCAAAATTTGCGGACCTTCAAGAAGCAATTCATCCTGCCGCGTCTGAAGGGAAGGCATTTCCAGATGTCCTCGCGGAATAAATAATCCGACTTCTTCCTCAATGACGATCAATAATCGTGAAAGTAAACTAAGTTATAAGTTTCAATCGTTGAGTTTGTAGAGTAATTAACATTAGTTATCAATATGTGCATATACTGTAATATAATGCCATAATGTAAACTATAAGTATTAGGTTTTGAATTACCAAAAGTAGGGATTAAAAGTACGTCTCCGAACAATAACTATTACCTTAAAATGATTAAGTGACAAAGTTTTACATTACAGACATTTCTCAGAAAAGGTGGCTTTTAATCTTTTATTCCATATTTCTGAGACACAATAATGAAACAGACATGACGTAGCTCTAGTAATTTTTAATTAATATTTTTACTCTGAATAAATGACACAAGTTGGGAAATTTTTTAATTAGTGTTCTAATGTGTGCTAGGATTTATTTACTATTACGTCAGGACGGTTAACCATTTCCACATTATGTTTTAGTTGTACTATCTCGGGAAGCTTAATGTTAATTTTGATATGGCGTGAAAGGGAAGTGAAATGCTTAAATCCGGCTGTAATGCTCAACGATGAGTCGCGTGAAGTTTATTTTTATTGTTCAGTGAAACGGAAACAAACCTGTCTTAAGCGACTGGCTACTACGTACGCGCGATAAAAAATGTTGGCGCAACTGTAAGGTGAGATTAACTGATACATCTCAGGCCTAGCTCAGTTAGTTACATCCATAAATCACATTGGAGGTGCTATTCAGAAATCGCGTTATTCAATCAAAATTCAAACCTAATTCACATACTTAATTATACATACATACATAATTTATCCTATCCGACCATCCTGACAGAAGTGAAAAGTCAAAAAGCCATTTAAAACTTTGTAAGGTGGCCTAAATTCGGTAAGTGTATTGAATCACTGCGCATAATTTTTGGTTGAATATGAGTGATCAGTCAGCATTGGGACGATATGTTTAGTATTGCGCGTGCTTTGGTCCTCCTTTTTCAGATATGACACAACTAATGAATTTCCATCATATCAGTTTTGTTTGAGAATTTAAGAAAGACTAACTCGAAAAGTCAACAATAGTGTAAAATCTTCTTAATTTACAGTAGTGTGAAAACAAAATCTAATCCACCTTCTCCGTTGGCGCTATTTCAAATTTATCAATTCCGAAAGCTGGCGGATATTTAACTGTGCCAGTTTGACCTGACAAGGCTTCAGAAATGAACTCCAAACCCATGAAATGTTCATTATCTTGGAATGGTGAAGACAAATGTGCGACTAATTGATGACTAAATCCAAATTTAGGATAATATTCCTGATGTCCGAGTACAATGACTGCAGAGTATCCTTTTTTTTTGAGCATGTCTAAACCTTTTCTAATTAGGGCTGATCCGATACCTTGCTTTTGATGAGATGATTGAACAGCCATTGGAGCTAAAGAGACACTTTTCACCATTCTCCCGTCCACCACCACTTCCAATTCAGAAAATAAAATATGTCCGATAGGAATTTGACTGTCCTCGTCCACAGCTACTAACGACACGGCGACCAATCCATCCGATCGAAGTTGATTGACCAATACAGATTCGTAGGTTGATTTGAAGGCCTCATCGTTGATTTCGTTTATTGCTGTGAAGTCCGAAGGAATTTCTTCTCGAATTAGCATTGTACTAAGCAAGTCCCCGATTTCTGCATTAATTAAAATCAAATTTTAATTATACAACCTTAATCTGAAATAATCGGTCGAAGTCTCACGTACAACGTGACCTGATTTTATCTGGAAATCTGCACAACTTCATTATAGAAAAGGTACACCCATTAATTTATTGCCCGTTACTTGACCCAGAAGCTATTAGCAAAAGATCTCTATTAAAAAAAATGAATGACAATTATTTGAGCAAAAGTCTTGACTCACCGTCACCGTACAAATTTTGTCTGTCAATTGAATTAATTCGTGGTTTACTCCGTGAGCAGAAACGTGGGAATAAATGTTTGTCGTGTTTGTATGTCATAAATGGAGATGATTCACAATGTTCACGGTGATATGATGATCATTCTCTCATTTCCATTACATATATAAAAATCGATGTTCATTTCATTCATATAAGTCAACATTGAATTTGTCACTGTCAGTTGTACTCTCGTACTTTTCAAGTGAGCCTAAAGATCACGTAACATGTCCGTAAAAAACTCATCTCACCTTTTGCTTTTATGCCTAATTAATTAGTCTGCCAGTTCTCGTAATACCCCGAGCTGTTGGGTTCATTCTCTCTCATACACTTGGACATGGAGCATGGAGCCCGAGTCCAACAAGGAATCCACTTTTCATGTATTTCTACCCAGATATAGTTTCGGTTCACTGGTAGAAATTTTTTCAGCGTTCCGACGAAACGCGAAGGATATTTCGGAAAAAACCATGAATTTATTTCTATTGAAATATTAGCACCTTGCGCTGTACGTGTTGCATATTTCATAATACTTCATCACTTTAACCCCACTTACCACAAATGACCGATTAGAAGGCTGGGCGTTTAATAAAAAACGGCAGTAGATGACCCGACGTTTATTTGAGCACTGTGCGACTACTCGTTCTTATGGATCTCGTGACCCGGCGTTTACTCGTACCCAGGCGTCTAATCGGTCATTTACGGTGAATATGTTTGTGACGCTGTTGTTTCGTATTCCTTGGGTTGAATGTAGTAATTTCGTCCTTCGGTTACCCCTTGGCATTTTCATGTAAAAGATAATTTTTTCAGATCTATCCATAATAACGTCTATGTCGTCACATAATATAGTTTCAGAATATTTATGGTGCAGTGTGGAAAAGTTTTGAGAAAGAATTGAGATTTTACAATTTTTCTGAAAAATATTTCAGGAATTAATATGCACATCCGTGAATTTATAAAATGATGTGTATGTTATGCATGTATGTACAGGGTGTTCCCGAAGAAGGTGTCAATTGTTTGTTGGAATTTTGGCGTAGTTACGAAAATGTACATTACAGGCAATGAGATTAAACCGCCCAACAACAAAAAAAAACACAAACAATAATTGATACTTTTTTCGGGAACACCCTGTATTATAAATGGTTGATGTAAACGTTTCTATTCTAATATTACATTTGGGTGCGTATTATTGTTCACACAAAAGGGTGAGATTGGTATGAACGCCCTACACCTAGTCAGCAGAACCATGAGATGGAAATACAGCCTCATATTATTTGTGAGATTGACAATTTTAATCAAACTCTGCAAAAAGTGGAACCTTATGAATTTACGATGACACGTCTAGTTCGGTTAACTTCCTTCGTGTTAGGGAACTAATAAGGAGGACAGAAGGTTAGTTGAGGTTAAGCATTCAGGCATTTAATTTGTGTACAGTAAAAAAATAAGTTTGTACGACTTTTATTAGTGATTTCCTGTTACGGATTTTCGAAAAAAAGTTGAAGGTTTCTACCCTGTAAGTACATTATTGGGGTAAGGATAAGAAGTAAGGGTAAAGGATAACCTTCATTTATCAGGAATCACGAGAAGCCTACTAACGAGGCGACTTTTGAATGAAATCACGACGATACGACGCACGACAAGACAAGCAAACTGAGATTTGATTCAAGATTCTGAAACAAACTCAAACACCAATGTTCCTTCACTAACTCAGTAACTTCCTTTGACCTTTCTTTCTTCATTACTACTGTCAACTTTTTTAATACAGGTATTTTTAATTCTTCCTATTTCTTTTTGTGGAAACAGACAGTAAAATCCAAAACCATGTCGTGCATGTCTCAGTAGTCTTAGTGAGGTCAAAAGTGGCCATGACCGGCTTCCCAATGTAATGGTAACCGTGACTTTACATTCCAGGGACACATTTCTTTCCTTTTAAGCTTGGAAAGCTTATTTAAATATTGTTGCTGACTCCCATTTGTTTGGCGTTTTCATAAATTAACTTGTGTAACCCGACCGAAAGTGGTTAATTTGAATCCCCGTTGCAGCAAGTCCATTACGGTAAAATGTTTTGGGTTGGCCTTCTGCTTTCCCCCGTACTGGGGTTCAATTCCTCCTACTTGTATGTGGTTGTGTTTGCTTTAAAGAGATTTCTGCACTATTTCCTATTAACTGGCAACTGGGTATTGTTACCATTTTTTGTCTCACTAAAGCGACAAAACCTGGTCGTCATACGGAGGTGGTCTCGTGGTCGTCTAGCTCTGGTGATCGGGGCTGGGATGTTTCATCTTTTTCTTGCCTACTAAAAGATTTCTATTAATATATGTACTTTTCTTGAATTTCGGAAGGGTTACCAAGTATCATCGTAAGACCTGCAGATCGGAACCTACGAAGTGCGAAGACGAATTTATAAAATAATCGGACGAGACTGCTACGTCCAAAATGTCGTCTGCACGGAAAAGTGTCATTTTGGTCAACATCTCTACCCCTGACTGTAGCACTTCTTTTTTTGAGGAGATGTACCAGGAGATGCTACAAATGTTGGGACGTTCATTCAGGATCACCATGGTCACTACTTTGTCGGAGTTACAGGATCAATTATTACACAGCAATTCCAAGGTAATGTACACACGTTATGGGAGAATTCCAAAGGAGTAACGGTGGTGTACTGTTGTTGGCCTATGCGATTAGTAATATTTCGAGAAGATCCTAGGTGCCCTCTATCATTACTAGATGACACCAACTAGGGTGTCCATTCTGAGATCGAACTCTCACCATAGATTACGCTTTGTAGTTTATTGTCAGCTGGTACATTCAGATTTCAGATCCTTATCATTTCGCTTGTATTTTCTAAAGGGTTCGAATCGAATCCCTTGGACAGACTATAGACGGTGATTGTTTTAGAGGTTTTCCACCACTGAAGTATTTTCGAAAAGTAATGCCTTCCGGTGACTTAATCGAAATGGCGTTTAATCATGACCTACGGCGAATATCAAGTAAAGGTTGTATTTATTATATCTATTATCCTCAGGTTCTGATCTTTGTAAATGATGCCGTGGCCAAAAAGAAGAACAAAGAAATTCAGAGTCTAGTTCTTCCATACATTGAGAAAGGTGGAATGGTGATTCTTGGAGGTCTTTTCTCGAGTTTCACAAGACCTAATGACATGTCAAAGTTATTCGCCAATCTTGGACTGCCTTGGAAGAATGGAGCATATCATCGAACTACTCATCAGATCACATCTATTGGAAAATCACTTCTTGGCCCAAATGTTGAGAATTCATATTCGGTGAAAGCCTTACAATTGACAGGAGTGGAATCTGGGGACCGACTCTATGCTGTTGCCGAGAATGCAAGGACACAATCTTTTGTATTTTCTGCGGAATTGGCGGATCCAGATAATGTAATGGCAGCCATGAAACGGATTGGGAGTGGTGCCATTGTGTATTTGGGTGATGTGAACGCTGAAACTGGCACCTCTAAAATAGTTGTGGCTCTCTGTAGTGTCGACTTGTAACTGAGAACTTTGTCAGTTAATAAAAACGCATTATGTTGACCGAGATTTAAAAGAAATTCATTTTTATTTGACGTAATGTACAATTTTATGAAAATACTTTAATACTAGTATAGTGTAATCTTTCTAATTTGACTCACCAATTTGTACCGAAAAAACGGGGTTAGGTCTTATTTTGATAGACAATTTCGGTGTACCGGTCAATACTCAAGAAGTAGAACTGACATTTCCTAATTCTAAAACAATACTCAGCGTCGTTAAGAATAACCGGATACACAGGCCAGACCTATAGTTTACTTTGTATGGGTTCATTCCTTGTTTTCTGTTTTTCATTTCTCCACCACCTTTTTCTAGAACATTTATCCAGAACACGGAGAAATCATTCTCAAGATCATAAATCTTAATGTTCTGTTTTGATGAGGTGGTGTCGAACCATGAGTACCCATTATTTGATGACATCATTTCGGTTTTATTTTTGACAACGTACCTAAAAATTCCATTAATTCAAAGCGATGGGTCAGATCAAGACAGATCGTAGTATGTCGATCCAATAAATGACGTAGACCAATAATTATCTCCAGTGAGGATAATTCCTTTCACCATGGTGTCTGAGGATCCTATCATTACCATGCATGGGTAGGAAGTAAGGCGTAAATAATAAGCTATGAAATGATATTCTCACAGCATAAAATTAGAAGGAATAGCCTCGGGCTGTAAATGACCAACCAGTTAAAGTCATTTGTATGAAATATCTCTGATACTCCTTTTGTGGATTACAGATTCCAATCCTTCTATTATCATTTCTTGAGATGAGTATATGAGTGTAGTTTATATGCAAGTACATTCGACTGGAGAGTACAGAATGTCCTTACCTGAATTCCGTAAAGTCGACCTTTTCTGAAGCCTCTAGAATCTACGACCATCATAGTAAAACGTCGTAATAAAATCATCCGATAACGTCGTCAAAAACTGCGTATCAGTTTTCCAGTCAGGTTCGTCGATTCGGATAGAGTACAAGTCGGACAAGTTTAGACCCAAAGACTTAACGGATTGATTTGTAAGTTTTTCCTTTTTTTTTAATATCAAAATAAACGAATTTATTCAATCACCGTCTTTCATACAAAGGATGCCCAATGGACAC